>UCOH01007564.1:0-51504 GCA_900474275.1 Synergus japonicus
ACCTTATACTGGTCCTTACAAGGTTTTGGAAAGAACCACTGACCGTATTTTTGTTATCGATGTTGGTGGAACCCCGCGTAGCGTTTCTGTTGAGAACCTAAAACCTGCGTATTTTTTACCTGATATTTTTGATAATACAAATGTTATTTCTAATACTACCAATGTAATAGATTGTGATAAGGTTAATCCTAATCCTACCAATGCGACAGATTGTGATACTTCGCTTGTACAACGACCTACTCTTAAGACTTATGCTAAGAAACCAAAGAAGGTAACGTTTAGGCACGATGTTAAAGCCAAATAAAATAGTATTCTCTACCGTATTTTTTTCTTCCGATTAGATATGTGATATCTACAAGTATTATTTAAGCAAATATAAAGATTTATGTCAAACTACCATGTAAGTCCACACATTGTTTTGCGTTTGTACTCATTCTATTTAATGTTAGTTTTAAGCATATGTTTAAAATTCCGTTCAAATGTCATTCTCACTCGGGGGGGAGTATGTAGGGTCTTAGCGTTTCGCAGGGTCTTAGCGCCCCGACTGAACTCTTTTATTGAGCGAGAGACTAGCGAGTTTCCTTTCTAGTTTTTACGAGTATTATGGCGGAATGAGTGAGAGGGAATGCTCTCTCGAATCCTTCTGGAGGTAGTCATGTTTACAAGAGCATGTGCGTAAGTACGTGCAATGTACTATTCTTCAATAAAGTTATTTTTAGTTGTTCAATCATTAACCACGTGTTATTACTACTGATTAATGTGGAGTAGACCACAAGACAAGTATAATTATTAATTTATACATGAACAAAACCTACATGACAACTCACACAGCGCCATCTCGGGGCCTAGAGCAGAATCATCGGTGGGACCGACCGTCGACGAATTACCGGTCGTCGACGAATTATTACCATTTACGTTATATTATTTCAGTTTCACAGTAACTTCGTGGCGCTGCCTGTTTCCGTGCACGCCACGAGACAGAAAGAGAGAAGTTGACTCGTAGTCGTTCGTTGTAAGACCTTTTGATTTTTGTGCTAAGTTCTCACATTCGTCAGTGATTGTATTTGTTTCTGAGATTACCCTGGGTGTGATGAGGCAGCCACCCAGTTGAGATTGATTATTTGGATTCGGCTTTGAAGCCAGATTGAATTGCATTTCGAAGTTATAAAGATGCCGAACTTGACCAGGGGACAAGTTCGTGGAAGGCGTGTGCTTTGCCACGCCCTCGTAAGCACAGGTAACGACTTCTTTTCTCTCTCTTTCTTGTGATTATTTCAGTTAATAAATCGTGTCTCTTTTTGAGCATCGCTGTACATTGACGAGCAGTGGTTCGTCAATCTCTTTATTACTTTGCTCCAATCGCTATAATTGAATATTTCAGTGACGTAATAATTACTTCTTTTATTTAATAAATTTAATTGTTAGTTCTTTGTAAATGCAGTTGTTCTCAGTGAATATTCCCTTTCGCCGCCCTCTCCGCGGTACTGCGCTAGCCTAGGGTTTATATAACGTAGATTCAATTCGTTTTAATATTACTTTTGCTTGTTTTGAGAAAAATAAGCTGGCGCTCAAATGGCATATTCAAATTAAAAATCGTTTAAGTTAATAATTTCAAGATTTCACAATTATAATCTAAAATAAAGGTTATAATACATAGTATGTATACTGATTACTTTTTGTTTGTGTTGCGTTTTTGAATAAAAACGTCTTGAGACTGATCTCTTCCTATTCTAGTTTTTAAAAGTCACCATCATTCCTGTCACACTATTTGAAAACTTCCCAAAGTATTCTCGAAATAAAAATTCAAAATAAATTACGTATCATTTTTGTTCACAAAGGAATGCTCTAGTATGTTTTGCCTGTCGTTTGAATTTTTACTTCACAAATTACACTCTAAATTTAAAAAAAATTAAGCTAAGACCGCACTTTTCAACAAAATCATGAAAAATTACAAAATAATGCAATGAAAATAATTACTTTTACTTACTACTGAAACAAGTAACATCAGACTTAAGGAAAGACCCGCAATTTATCATTTTTAAATATTCTCATCATTTAAAAAAAGGCGTGGCAAGATAATCCTTCCCATGCAGTTTTTGGGCTTCTAAATTTAGAAAAAAATAGTAAAATTCAAAATTCAGCTCGGCCACTTCAGGGATGTGTTCCTGAAGATTCCCTTGAAGGTAAAAAATGTTTTCCAGCTAATTTTTCGAAATTCTCATTAGTCAATTTGTCCGCCGTCTTGCAAAATGACCTTACATAGGAATTGCTGAGAAATGGTGTCATATTACATATTTCTATGCAAGTCCAAACCTGTTTTACCCCCACTCCTGAGAAATTTAGTATAAACAATCATAGAATTCTGAGAAATGACGTCATATTACATATTTTCAAGGTTAAACCCCCCACTCCCCGAGAAATGGTACATAGAATTTTGAGAAATGACGTCATATTGCACAATTTCATGCAATTTAGAAACATAGATGTTATATTATACGGTAGCCATAACAATAACATAAGCAATTCTAAGAAATTAGATAAAAAGTCCTATATAAACCGCAGCACATCCCTTAATTTTTTTAGTACAAAAATTACTTGTACACCATTCAAACGTGTCAGTATTCAAGTGCTGTTAAGCAAATAAAAGTTTTTTTTTAATAGTGCATTTTGTTTTGAAGACTATAGTTTGATTTTGAAAGTGTTTATTTTTTTCGAGAAATCATCAAGGTGGACTTCACCAATTTCAACAAGATGAACTGGAAAATGGATTCAAAATTTTTGCAAAAAATTAATTCATTTGATGGAGACTGGTTTTGGGTATTTAGACGAAAGATCATCAGTGACTTTAATACATGAATGGTTAACAATTGGTAAACGAAATACCAGATTGTTAAATAAAATCCTAAAACAAAGAAGGAATACATCAGTTGGTGAAAAACTGAAGTTACTTACAACAATTGGAATTTTAAATTCAATAAATAAATACATAAATAAATACTATAAATACTATTAAACGGCATTTAATAGTAGAATAAAGTCTGGTTGTATAGTGTAACGATTTCCCTATCTATATACTCTCGGCTTGTCCTCTGGTCCTTGTTGATGCTGATTTGAATCTTTTAATCTAAGAACCTTATGCCCTCTTATAGGCTAGGGAATCGTGGGAGTGGGACGGTTCCTGAGGGAGGCAAGTGAATACGCAATCAATTAATAACAATTACAATAAGTTTATTCAAAAATAAAAAAAAAAGAAACGAAAGTTAGTACAAGATGTCGTGGAGATCAAGATTAAACAAAGCTATGCGAAACCCGTGTAAAAAGAAAAACTCTCCTGACCCTAACTGAGCTTACACAATCATGGTTAAAAAACCTTTATGCTCTACATCAAACCTAACTGCAAAGCCTTGCGCGACTATTAACCTAAACAGGAGAGTAACGCAATTTAAGATAAATAAATATCGCAATTTAAGAAAATTCTAATCTCTGATTCTCAATAAGATTTGGAGTTAAAGTAAATTTGAATGGCGCTCAGTAAATATGACGTCACGCGGTGAAATAATGCGCGTGCGTATGTCGCCTCTGCGTGAAATAACCAAAATGTCTATCTGTGACGTCACGCTGCAAAGTTACATGCGTACGTAAGTAGACTCTCCGTATAACAACGAAAGTTTCGATCTATGACGTCACGCCGCGAAGTTGCGTGCGCATGTGAGAGGACTCTCTGTATAATAACCAAAGTCACGCCGCGAAGTTACGTGCGATGAAGCAAAGAAGTTGTGTGCCTGCGTAAAATGACTCTCCGAATAGTAACCGAAAGAATTTAAGCGCGAGTATAAGTCTGCTCTCTAAATATTAATCGTATCTCAATTTTACAGCAAAGTTGAAACACGTTCGTAAGTCGGTTTTCTCAATGAGTTTAGGTGCGATCTTAAGTGAGCTTTTTGAATATCAACCCTGCTAAGTTCCCCCAGCCTGGTGCAGCGTGCAAAGCAACTTAGCCTACAAAATTTAAACGCGGTAATATTCCCAACCCTGGTGATGTATAAATCTTGGCAAGTTTCCCTAGCCTGGTACAGCGTGCAGAGAAACTTGAACAAGATGGCGGCTTGTTATAACAGGCTCGTAGAATTCATCAAGTTTCCCCAGCCTGGTACAGCGTGCAAAGCAACTTAGCCTACAAAATTTAAACGCGGTAATATTCCCAACCCTGGTGATGTATAAATCTTGGCAAGTTTCCCTAGCCTGGTACAGCGTGCAGAGAAACTTGAACAAGATGGCGGCTTGTTATAACAGGCTCGTAGAATTCATCAAGTTTCCCCAGCCTGGTACAGCGTACAAAGTTTCCTAAGTTTTCAATACTACCTCTTAATTTTGATGGTGGCGCTGGTGATCGTAACGCTGGCTGCTTGGCTCTGTGATGGAGAAGGATCGTCTCTGCTTGGCTCTAATATGGCGTAAAAGTGGTCTGCTTGGCTCTCGTAGTGGTCCCTCGTGACGTCGGATGAAGAGAAGTTCTCAGGTACCTGGCTATTGCTAGCCAGCAAAATTCGAGTCGGTCGAGAAGCGCTAGGACGATGTCCAGCTAATACTGCTAACTGACTCGAGAACGAGTGACGACTGGGATCGAATCCCGGTGTTTTAACTCCACAAGAAGTCATGTTGTTGGTGGGAGAGTGATTTCTGCGAACCTAGCGCAGTTCAGCCGAATCAATAAGCGATCGATATTCGGATCGCTTCCTAGCGTGCCGACAGGCTGTAGACGGATAGCGTCTATAGCTATCAGACGTTCAGGCGTCTTGCCTGTCTTGATGGTAGTCTCTGTGTAGGCGTAACGGTATCCCATATCGTTACAATAGTCAATCTAAAGCATAAAGATTTAAAACAATTTCTTGACGATACGAAGTCAATGATTGTCACTCGATTGAAAAATGCTTTGAAAAAAGAGTAAAATTTAAAGGTTAACGTGATTCTCTGTGGTAAATTCCAAGCCTTAGAAGCCGGTGAAATGATTAAGGCCAATAAATTCCTTACCACCAAAAATGAAATTATTCTCCAATCAACAAATCTAAACGATTGGTTTCAAGACTACGTGAAAGAGGATATTCTAGTTCAGGTTGAAGAGTTTAAGAGAAGTAAATCAGGCTGATCATTGATTAAGATAATAAATTTGTGTGTAAATATAAATAGTTATACTCCATTACAAGCAGGCTTCTCAAGTTTTATTGAATTGCCAAAGTACATTCAAAACAAACATGCTGTTATAAATATCCGAAACAATGACCCATACTGTTTTCTCTGGTCTGTAATGGCCGCTCTTCATCCTGCGAAATCTGAGGTTTCAAAAACAAGTTCTTATCCACATTATGAAAGAATATTAAAATATGAAGGTATAAACTTGATTTGAACACACATAAACTGCGATGAAATATTTTGGTAATAATTAAAATGATACTATTTTTTGACAGGATTAATAATTAGTTTAATTTATATTCAAATTATATGAATGAGTTTACAATATTTGATTGAATGGAATTTACCAAAATAATGTTTCAAAATTAGACTGAATTATAAGGAAATCGCTAAGTGTAAATCATCGCACCATGTACCAGCGTACATACTTCTCGTTAAGATGCTATAAAGAAGCGAAGTGAGTGACCGACTCATGCGTGGGTTCGATCTTAGGCAAAAATTTCTCCTTCATTTCTCCATGGCTACACACGTATGTGTCGTGGATATGATTTGTAAGTAGGGTAAGAAGGAGAAGTTAAGGTGGAGAAGAGTAAATGATAGTCGAAAAGAGGGGCAATTTGATAAAGTAGAGTACAGGAGAAGAAAGAAAGAGGAGAGTGTATTTTCACGTACACAAGTATGTGAAATGTATAAGTGTACTATGCGTATCATGCGGATCCGTGCACGTCAAAATTTACCCTGCTGCTAAGAAAACCTTTTGATTTTCCCAGGTAATCGAGGCCATGATCGAAACCATGCACACAAAAAACGATTGATAGTGCATTGATTTTTCCATGCACCCGGAGACGCGCAACACACGGCTAATCTTAAGCAATTCATTTCATTCTAATCAGATGATTTCAATTTGAAATTTAGTTAACCTTTATAGCATCTTTTTTTTACAATAAAGGTTTCTGATAATCTACGTTGGTGGCCGATTTAAGTTTTGGTCTCGTCGCTGTTTGTAACATGATTCATAATATTTCGCCTAAACTTTGTCGAGATATACACAAGTCGTGGAGTATATTCCTAAATGATAAACAGTTCTGTCTTATATTTCTTTTTGTTCATTACAATAATCTAACGAATCGAAGTAACTTAATCTAAATATACAGTCTAGCTTTAAGAAATACCGATAAATAGATTGAATTGAATTAGCTCTATTTATGTAACAGGGAGAAAGATAATTTCCACTTTTGTATAGTTAAAACTTTATTATTGAAAACTCCGTAGAGGGTTTTCTAGAAGGTACATGTATGTTTGAGGGCTAACAGAAGACTGTCGGATGTTTCTTATCCTATGACCGCCTAAACCGGTCCTAGCTACCTAGGAGGATACAGAGTGGAAGGGATTTTTAAGGGAAACCGACCAGATGTCGGAATTCATGGAAAAACGAATATTTCCATTCCTTACAATTAGAAGATGTTAAAAAATTTGAGGAAATGAACAGTTTGAATATCAATATTTATGGTATAGATCATATTAATAAAAAAAAAGAAGGAAGTTGTACCTATATATTTGAGTCGTGCAAAAAAGTCAAATACACTCGTAATATATCTTCTTATGGTTGAAAACTCTGAAATTGAAAGTAATCATGATCAAAGCAATCCAGTGTATCATTTTACTTTTATTAACAATCTTTCTCGTTTAGTTGCTAGACAAATAACGCGTAATGAGCATAAACTTTTTCTATGTGACAGATGCTTGTGTCATTTTAAAATTGAAAAATCTTTTTTAAATCACAGGTCAGACTGTGAAAATATTAATAAATGCAAAATAGTACTGCTGAAAGAAGGGGAAAACATTTTGGAATTTAAAAATTTTAATTATAAAGAAATGGTTCCATTTTCAGTTTATGCTGATATCGAGTCTGTTATAAAACCTATTGCAGAAGCACAATCAGATGCGGAAGACATTCTTGCACCTAATATCAAAAGCATGTCGCTCACAGTATTGCCTTTTATTTAAAGTGTGATTTTAATTATTCGCTTTCTGAATTTGAAATTTATAGAGGAGAAGATTGCATTGAATATTTTATTAAAAAATTCAAAATCTTAGCTGAATAAATTGATGTGTATCTGAAAACAGTAATTCCTATGGAATCCTTAACACTGAAACAATAGCAAGATTCTTTTTCAGCTAAGACCTGTCACATATGTGAGAAAGTATTAGGTACTACTGATATTGTTCATCGAGATCACTGTCATTTTACTGGGAAATATCGCGGTGCTGCTCATCAGGGATGTAATATAAATTATCAAAATCCTCATGTGGTTCCAATAATATTTCACAATTTATCTGACTATGATTCTCACTTTTTCATAAAAGCTCTAGCTACTCAATTCGAAGGGCAAATTACATTGCTTCCTGTTAATAAAGAAAATTATATATCTTTTACCAAGAATGTAGACGGAACAAATATGAAACTTCGCTTTCTCGATTCTTTCCGTTTCATTCCAAGCAGTATCGAAAAGTTAGCATCCTATTTGCAAGACAGGGACAAAAAAATTACACTTAAAAATAGTAGAAATTTAAATGAATTTAATTTATTAACAAGAAAAGGTGTCTTCCCTTAAGATAACATTGATAATTCTGAAAAATTGAGTGAAACACAATTACCTTCAAAGGCAGCATTTTATTCTCAGTTAAATGATAAACATATTTCCGATGAAGATTATCTGCAGGCTTATAATGTTTGGAATATATTTGACATACAGACTTTAGGCGAATACTCTGATTTATACTTGAAAACAGATGTTTGTTTCTTGGCTAATATTTTCGAGAATTTCCGATTCAATTGCTATTCCACCTACAAATTAGATCTCTTGCATTATTATACGGCACCTGGACTTGCTTTTGATGCTATGCTTAAAATTACTGAGATTAAACTGGACTTGCTAACAGACATTGAAATGGTGCTATTTATTGAGAAAGGTATTCGGGGTGGTGTATCTCAGTACTGTAATCGTTATGGTAAAGCAAATAATAGATATATGGGGTTGGATTTTGATGAAAATTTTCCCAAGTCTTATCTCTTGTATTTCGATCTTAATAATCAATATGGTACAGCTATGAGTGAATATTTGCCATTCAATAATTTTTCATGGGTAGAAAATCTTCAGAGTAACTTCAATGTTAATATTATTTCTGACGATTCATCAATTGGATATATACTTGAAGTTGACTTAGAATATCCAGAGGAATTACACGAATTGCATAAAGACTTTCCATTATGTCCAGAGCACTTTTTACCTCCTCTTCCAGAGTGTAAAATTCTCAAATTAATAACAAATTTATTTCCAAAATCACGTTACGTGGTACACTATCGTAATTTGAAGCACTATTTGAGTTTAGGTATGAAAGAATCTAAAATTCATAGAGTTTTGCAATTTAATCAAAAACCATGGTTGAAGCAGTACATTGATTAAATACAAAATTACGAAAAAAATCATCCAACGAAATCCAGAAAAACTTTTACAAATGAATGAATAATTCTGTGTTTGGAAAAGGTTTGGAATCATAAAGATGTAAAACTAGTAACAAAGTGGGAGGGGAGGTATGGGGCAAAAGCCTTAATTGCAAAGCCTAACTTTAATAGTTGTACCATATTTGAGGAAAATATGGTAATAATTGAGATGGATAAATTGGAAGTAAATTTCAACAAACCTATTTACATAGGATTCACCGTTCTCGATGTATCTAAAATATACGTATATGATTTTCATTATAATTACATTAAGAAAAATTTTGGAAATCAGGCAAAATTACTGTACACTGACACTGACAGCCTCATATATCATATTGTTGTGCCTGATGTATTCGAGTACATTAAAAGAGATTTGATACAGCAGACTATGCACCGAATAATATATATGGTATTCCTCGATTAAACAATAAGGTTCTAGGATTTATGAAAGACGAGAATAATGGTAAAATCATGACGTAATTTATTGGGCTGAGATCAAAATTGTACACCTTTAAAGTTTTAGGGCAAGAAAGGAAAAAAATTAAGGCAAAAGGAGTTCAAAATGCTGCTTTAAATACAATCACATTTAATGATTACAAAAAGTGTCTCCTTCATATCAAAAACTAAAGAAACATCAACACACAATCCATAGCAAAAAGCATCAAGTGTATAAAATCAGACAGAATAAAATAGTACTCCGTTGGCAAGATGATAAGAGAGTGCTGATTCCTGGTGTAACTGATACCTTACTTTCGGGGTTTCAAAACAAGTAAATTTCCGAATCTAATAAATGAAACGAATTTCTTGAAATAATAAATGTCATATCCTCTAACTGTATCAACAGAGACATTGGAAACCTTCTATCTGCAATATTTAATAAAACAAAAAAAAAGATATACCAGCAGTAACTTCAGGAGGACGATAAGAAGGATTTATTGAATGGAGATTCATAATAAAGACAAATTCCTTAATATTCTGCAACTTTCGAGAGCATCCCCATGTGATATACACAGGAAACCATCTAATCTCTATTGTTTTATAAACAAAATACGCCTTATAAAGAGGTCCTCTACACTGTTAGAAATATATTGAAAATTCAACTACTTCTGATTGAATATTCATTCAGCTACGGTAATTATAAGAAACTTCAACTAAAGTAATTGAAGTTTTTTTTACAGTGTAAGCCAGGGAGGTTCATTCAGAAAATTGTACATCTACTGTGAGCATCTTTACCAACAATCCAGTTATCTCGAAAAATCCTATCAGTATTTTTTATTTCTTCATAAAAAACTTTAATTGGTAAGTAAATTTTAAAATTTTTAAAAATATTTATAAAAATATCATTTGCGCAGGAAAATTTACTCTAGCTTTGAACTCAAGTCAAATATCAACAGGTTCAAATTTCAGAGATTCATTCTGTTTTGAGCAATCAATGGCTGTGAGTGGAGCATTATTTAGAAATTCACTCTTCGTGAGCAATGGTTGTGCCTTTTTTCCATAATAAACAGTTTGGAAATTTGCATACATCTCATAGAGTAGAGCATACTGATTCCTTTCAATATTAAGATTCAAATTGCTGTACAGATATGATTGAGACTTTAAAAATAGTTTTACATCACTAATATTACAATGACCAAAATGACTCGGATTTATGTTTGCATTATTCTTTCTGTTTGTCTGAAATCCAAGTATGATATACCTAGGTTTTTCCAACTGAGTTGAAGTTTTTACCGTACAAATGTGTTTAGGAGTTGCCGGCAGAAGAGGAAACTCATACAGTTCCCATGTGCGAAAACTCATGGAAATTTGAGGATCTCTTTCAATGTATTTAAGTAGCTGAATTTTTCGCTGATCTGACAATTTCACGTATGGTAGCAACCATTCTACTCTACTGATTGAAATTCTGTACGCTTCATTCGGAGCTGTTTGTAAAATTGCACTTACTTCGCTCTTCGATCTTATTAAAATTAATTCATGCTTAGCATTCACAATTATTTTATGATAATCCTCAGCAAAACCAAATATCATTCTAAGTGGTATAATAATATCAAAAAAACCAGCTGCATCTGTTAAGGTTGCATTTTCAGCAGGAGCAATTTCAAGCCAACCTGCATTCTCCGTCATTCTGCTTTGTCCTCCATTTTCATGAGGCTTGTGAGACCAAGATTTTTTACACGATCAATTTCTGTTGCATTTATTTCGTATTTAGCTTCTTCAAACAAGTGGCAAATAGCGTTGTTAACTAAAGCCGTTCTAGCCACTGGAGTTCCATCTAACTGCACATTCACATGAAGCGAACTTTTACTAGGAAGTAAACAGAGATCTTGATGTTGCACAGCGATTCAAATTTCATCGCTATTATTGAAGGATGATGAGGCATATGGCTGGTGAGCATGTACTTTAATATGCGCGATAGATTCGTCAAAGGCAATAGGTATCTCAATATTTAAAATCTGCTCGTGGATTTTTTAGCTAGAGATCTAGACTTTGTAGGTATAGAACGTTTTGACGTGTTTGTGACATGTTGCACTACTGTTATAACCGTAACCAATTCTCCTATTATAAACAATTCCCATCTCTCTCTCTCTCTCTCTCTCTCTCTCTCTCTCTCTCTCTCTCTCTCTCTCTCTCTCTCTCTCTCTTTCTCTCTCTCTACCTCTTTGATTTAATGTGTAGTCTTATTGTTATGACTTCGCGAAAATTAACAAAATTTCCGTCCTGATCAACTACTCGTAATTGAATATAATCTATAGACTTGTCGACGACCGGAAGATAAATGACGTGTGATGGTATTTCTATTATCTTATATCCAGATGGAACAGCTGGGAAAATTTCGTGAATAGTTTGCACCCTATAATTATTAATGTGCGCTCCTGTAGTAATATTACACTCGATTCGCAAGAAGTTTATATTTATTATGGAAACTGGTTGATCAGATACGTGAATCTGATTGGCTTTCAATACACGTTGACGGAAGCCCAATAGATTACCAATGGAATTTGTTGGTATAAAATTTATGTCTCGATTACAATATATTTCACTGCACAATGTATTACTGTTCGGTTTAATGCTAATATTAGTACCCTTTTTCAATAAAACATTCTCTAAATATTTTCTTATGTCCTCAATCTCATAAGAGCCTATAGGTATAATAATTTCGTCTTCAGCAACGGAAAAGAAATTTTTACCAGCGTCTATGTTCGGAATCGAATTGAAGGTTAGAAATTCCACAAGACCGAGAGTGTAATTGTGACTTGGTAAGATTTCAATTGGAGGAAAATATTTCCCGTTAAAGTCACAATAAGCGATGTATCACTCATTGTGCTCTGGAATTGACTGATTCAAAATTATGAAATCTATCCTTTATATAGATTATACATGCTTCGTAATTTCAGCTGATTACAGAGAAATTTAAGGCACAAGTGTCCACACACAAAAGTATTATAATTTTGATATGTTTCATGATTGTATTTTACGCTACCAACACCGAGATAATTCATAAGATCCAGTGGCGGTCGAAGATTTCCGAAGCTATCAAAGTAAATAACTTTATCACCTAATTTCTTATAGGCCACCCAGTGTGTACTCGGACTGTCTTTATTATCGAGATTAACAATAACCGATTCACATTTATAAGGACCGCCTGATGGCTGGTCATCTCGCATAAAAACTCCGCGAAAATGGGAGATTTTCATGAATTTTGCGTATTTGGATAAATCAAAATCGGTTAAAGCTCTACGTGGTAGCTTCGAAATTAGTTTTTTGATTGCTGCCGCTTCTTTTTTAATAATTTTTTTTACTCTCATCTTTTTCTCTAAAGAGAGACTTAAACCTTGCTTATAGGGTTTAAGACATAAACCTTTACCCAAAGCTATTGCTTCAATAGTTTTATTATGACGTTTACTTTCTTCAAGCTCACGTTTAGCAGCGCTTGCCTCATTAATAGCCTTTGTTATGTCTGCAGCCTCACCAGCCAACGCCCCTGTAGCACTAAAGCCTGCCTAAATGGGTATCAAAAAAGGAAAAAAAAACCGCCAATTTTAGGTGGCACTGTTACTATGTGCGGTTTCTTAACATTTTCCCTTCCTTCAGCCTTTCTTACAGCTTCACGCGCACCTTTTAGAGCTGAATTAATCACTTTGCGCGCATCTTGGTTGGAGACCATAGATTCCTTCGCTGCTCGAATAATTTTATTCAATGAAAAAATAGATTTTTTCTTTCTCTTCTACTGATACTTTAACCCCATACCTAATTTCGATTTTACTTTCATTGCACTCGCCACAGCTAGGGCAGCAGTTCTTTCGAATATGCTAGCGTCTTTTGAAAACATACGACTATAGGCTCTCTCGGCTAGCAACTTGTTGGCCACGTTACTTGCTTCAACGTTTTCTCTATTTTCTGTATAGGCGATATCGTGCTGCTTGCAAGCTGCATCCAGCGGATTCACTCCTGGATCACCTCGTGCAAGGCGTTTTGCTAATTTTGTGCCTGGTCCACATTATTGATAACCAGGCAGAGGTAATTCTATTGGAAGACTATTGATGACTTTGTTAAGTAAGCTCTCACCGCGTGTTGTCCTTTTCAAGAATCGCTGACAAGTGACTCTATTCTTTTTATCTATGTGCACGATCATTTCAGTATGACATCAGACTTTCAACTAAAGTGTGATATACGCCCAGGCGCAAAAATCCCCAACAACATTGCTCTCTCGGAATTAAATTTAAATAAAAATTAGAGTTAAGTTAAAATAGAATTAATTTAGGGAAAAGTAGAAATAATTTTCGCCACAAAATACTCAGACAGCGCGGCGAAGACCATTTCTACTAACACGGCGAATACCGCGTAATGGGGACTCGGAGAAGCGCGGAAACCGTGAAAGTGGAAAGTGCCTAGTGGAATACCATTAGGTGCATCACCCGAGTCGGAATACCGCTCGGCAACGCTGGAAGTCGGGCTAGTGGAATACCAATTAGTCCCGGCGCTCTCTCACGCCTAGTAGAATACCATTAGGCGCAACACCCGAGTCGGAATACCGCTCGGTGTCGCTGGAAGACCGGGCTAGTGGAATACCAATTAGTCCCGGCACCCCTCCTCTCTCGCCTAGTGGCACGTTGTTATTCCCCTCACCACTCAACCTTTATACTCTTTATGGTCCTTGGGCTACCTGTCTCCCACCAGTCCAAAGCTTTCCACGCAAATTTAGCTTACGCACGTAGTTTCTTTTCAAGCGACGCAAACCTCTGGCGTCTACGTTTGTTTAAGCCTGCTGTCGAATAAACAATTCTCAATTACTACTAAAAATGACGAGTCTTTACTCAAAAGATACTTCCTACCCCCCCCCCCCTATTTTCCTTTCTCACCCTCTCTGACTTCGTTCTATTCCCCTCTCCTCACCACGGTCAAATCCTGAACAAGGATTGATATCAAGTGTTAATCCTTATAAAGGTGTTATTTATAGTTTTTCTCATCAGTCGTAGCGAGAACGTCATGAAGTATAAAACTCAGTTGATAAAATTGCCTATTGTAAATTTTGATGAACTTGCACAGCATGACAAAAGAGAAAAACGGCATGGAAAATTACTGTCAGACAGTGTGCGAGCAGTATTTTGCGGACCATCTAATTGTTGAAAAACTAATGCTCTTCTCGCTCTAATAACACACCTGAATGACTTAAGATTTGAGAATGTGTATGTCTACTCAAAGTCTTTAAATCAGCCAAAATATAAGTTCCTAGAAAAAGTTCTGCAGTCTGTAGATGGTGTTGATTATTTTCCATTTAATGAGCATGAAGAAGTTATTACACCGAATGAGGCACGATCTAATTCTATATTTGTATTCGATGACGTGGCTTGCGAGAAACAGGATAATATAAGAGCATACTTTTCAATGGGGAGAAATTGTATAACCAATGAAATTGTATCAATTGTTGAAGAATTGCGTGAGGATGGTATTATTTATTAAGCGAGTGCTGTTCAAAATTTCTATCATTTCCACAATAAGTGTTGACGCGTTCGGACATCATTCGAAAGCTGGCGAGTCTACGAGGCCTGGGCCTCCAGGAGTTGGATTCAAAATTACAGCTGATAGTCATTACAACATAGATAAAAAGAGGTTATGTAATGTTGCTGAAGCTGAAGATTCAAGTGATGCAATCAACTTGGATTCTATGCAACGTATAATACTGCATGAAACCAATGCTGTCTATGAAGTAAAAGATACTTTGCGCACCGAAATGCTCAATAATAATATGAAGATTGATGTTTTGGATGAATCTGTGTTCAAAAATTTGAAACTATTGAGTATTGATTCCAATACAGGACAAGCATTGGCATTCAAGAATGCTAAGCTCATTTCCAATTTGGACGCCAAACTGAGTGCACTTGAACAAAATGCAGGAGAAAAAGCAGTCTTTAGTGGACGAGCTCCATAAAATGGCACGCAAGAATTACCCTCGAAGACACGTTGATATTCGAAGAATAGATGAAAGTTGGCAAGCTGATCTTGTGGAAATGCAACCCTATGAATGAGAAAATAAAGGGTACCGATATATATTAACAATTATTGATGTATTTTCAAAATTCGCCTGGTTAGTTTCGGTGAAATCGAAGAGAGCTGAAGACGTTACTGCTGTAATAAAGTCTGTCCTCGTGGGAAAACGTGTACCTAAACACTTACAAGTGGATAGAGGAAAAGAATTTTATAACTCTACTTTTCAAGATCTTATGAAAGAAAATAGTATTAATTTATACTCTACATATAGTAATTTAAAGGCATCTATCTGCGAGCGATTTCATAGAACTTTAAAGAACACACTGTGGAAGCAATTCAGTATGCAAGGAAATTATAAATGGTTAAATATTTTATCTAATTTCGTTTACTCTTACAATAATGATAAGCATCGAACTATAGGAATGAAACCTAAAGATGTGACAGTTAAGCATGAGAAAAAATTATTTTTAAATGTATACAAGAAGTATCAAGTTTTAAATGTTAATCTGGACTCAAAGTTTAAGATTAATGAAAAAGTTCGAATAAGTAAATTTAAACATGTTTTCTGGATTACTGAAATATTTACAATAAGAGACATCAAAAATACAATGCCTATCACGTATATGCTTAAAGATTATCAAGATCAGCCCATTACGGGTGGTTTTTACGAACAAGAGTTACTTAAAGTAAAAAATCCATGTTGAAAAAATCGTGAAAAGGAGTAAAGATAAAATATTTGTAAAATGGCTAGGCTTTTATGATTCTCATAATAGCTGGATAAGTAAATCTGATTTATAAGATATTTCAAATGTATTTAGAGTAAGTTATACTTCAATAAAAATGTTTCATCTTAACATATTTTGTGTTATTCTTATTATTAAAATAAAGAAAACAGGTTATTATTTACAATTTCATATTTTTATTAAAAATATTTTCTTCCATATATTATACAATATTTTCACAGCATTCAAAAATTCATTCAATATATATATATATAGATACACTCTTAATTTTAATGTACAATGCAATGTGCAATTTCTGTAGATATTTTATTTAAGTGAAAAGTAATTCATTTTAAAAACAGTTTGTTAGGATACACATATTTAAAACATAATCGTTGATAATTTTTTCTAAAAGGACTGCTTTTCTTTTTCCTTATATCATAATGGGATTTTGTTTTTTAAATTTTCAATGAACTTGTCTAATGCTGAATTCTATAATTAAATAATGAGAAAGCTATAAAGTTGGGATCATATCTTGCGAAAATTTCCCAAATGTTAGTAAGATATGATCCCAACTTTATAGCTTTCTCATTATTATTTAAATATAGAATTCAGCATTAGACAAGTTTATTGAAAATTTAAAAAACAAAATCAATCTATCTAAGATTTACAACCTTTGATAGAATATTGAAACAAATTAATAAATGAGTTTGAGGAACAGGATATTTCTATAGTAATTTTTCATAATACAATAGCTTCACACTCCATGCACATATACATTTAATATATACTTAATTTTAATGTACAATGCAATGTACAGTTTCAGTAGATATTTAAGTATTGATTTGTACAAAGGAGAACTTCGTTGAGAATGGTGAATACAGTCTTCCTCAAAAAATTAACTGGTTATGTGGTAAATATGACATCTTGATCCTTCAAGTTCAAGCTTCAGCACTGTTTGAAAAATGAATATCGTTGCACATTCCTCCCAAGTACTTCATGAACAACTGTTTTGAAACGCACGATTTTTGAAAATCCTCAAGTTGTTTCAGGTCATCAGCAAAGAATTTCTGCATTCTCAACGGGAGAAATACGGTGCAAGTATTTTCCACGTCTACAACGACTATCTCGCCAAATTTGGTTGATATTTTTCTGACACCCGTAATCTGCTAGATTTTGTTGATCTCCAAATCCTTTAACTTCTTGATTGGTAGAAAGTCTCGCTCACATCCCAGCTTGTTCATTTTGGCGAAATCCATTTTTTTAAATTTTCTTTCTTGTTTCAAAGATTAACTTCTGTATTTTTAAGTTGTCTAAATTTTTCGATATATAACGAATATTAGAATAAACTTCAACGAACTTTTTTAACTTTTTAATTACACTTGAAAATTATTCAGTTCGCTTTTTGAAATCTTTATGCAGCTTACTGCTTGGCATTAGCTGTTGAACTGAAAAATTAAGGGATGTGCTGCTGTTTATATAGGACTTTCTATCTAATTTCTTAGAATTTCTTATCTTATTGTTATGGCTACAGCATAATATAACACCTATGTTTATGCTTGAAAGGGGAGGTGAAAAATGATCGAAATTGCATGAAATTGCGCAATATGATGTCATTTCTCAAAATTCTATGTACCATTTCTCGGGGAGTGGGGGGTTTAACCTTGAACATATGTAATATAACGTCATTTCTCAGAATTCTATGATTGTTTACGCTAAATTTCTCAGGAGTGGAGGTAAAACAAGTTTGGACTTGAATAGAAATATGTAATATGACACTATTTCTCAGCAATTCCTATGTAACCCGACACTTTTGTTTTTCTGTAATTTTGACACCCCCTTTTGTTTATGTTAAAAAAAGAAAAAACATGTGACGTCATCTCTCAGTAATTCCTATGTAACCCGATACTTTTGTTTTTCTGTAATTTAAACACCCTTTGTTTATGTTAATAATTCTTATCACCGGAAGTAACTCATCATAACTATGACGTCATCCACATTCTTACCCCCTCCACTCACCTTCACACAGATACACTAACACCAACGCAAGCTCACACGGATATGCACTCACACAAAGGTGGACCCAGAAACGGCCCTGTTATACTACTTTTACCGTTAAAACTTTTTGAAAATTTTAGAATTTTTTTTGATTTCTCAGAGAGGAAGCTTTGTAGTCCAATATCTTAATACCTGCTAAAGGATTCCCAATGCGTGTCCCAATGTACAATGTTGCCTTAAAATAAACTTCCTCTAATCAAGAAATTTACGCAACGATGTATATAATTTGCAACATACCAAATTAGAACTTCTCCGATGAAGGCGAGAATTGAAGTTAGATATCCAATGCCCAAAATAAAAGTAAGCTGCATAACTAATTGCTTTGATTGGAACTCTTTTTTCGGATCACTTTTTCCCAATTCTACACTTTTCGATGTGTAATTCCTTGTCCACTGATTGACTAGTCCAGACTCCAATAATCTTAGTAATATCTTGTCAGCAGCAGGAAGGTATGGAGATTTTATTTCAAAGTATAAATGAAAACGAAAGATTCCCAATGATTGCTTTATAATCTTCAACATGGGACCTCCATCTACATTTCTATACTTTTGTATTGCAGTTTCTGCTATACGTTCCCTTAAGAAGCAAGATACATTTTTGAACTTCACCAGCAATTTTATGCATTCCTTATGAGAAGAAACTGCCTGCGATTTCTTTAACCATGTTTTAATTATAGAAGTGCTTCTCTCATTGAATATTCGTCTATAACCCGGGACCATTGTAGGTGTCAAATGAGATTTACTTAAGTCTTCCAGAGTATCAATTTTCAGTTCAGTTTCTGATGTAAACTCGACGTTTGTTAAGATGCTATATATGTCAGATGAATATATCCATAATCCAATGAAAAGAAAGACAAATGCTATCCTTTCTGTATTTCTTTGAGGTTCTCGGGGCACCGTCAATCCCAGAAACATTTGCAGAATACTCTGCCACGGCCAAACATCTTCCTCAAATTTCAAGATGTGTATTACCATCGAAATTACGAACACGGCCAAAATTATGTATAAACAATTTGCTTTGAAGGAGATTGATAGGATATTTGTTGACAGAAGAGGTATCAATGCACAGTATCGTTCTGACTTTACAAAAATACTGTGTTCAAAATTGCAATTAGATAATAGAATACCGGCGTTCCTTATTAATTTAATTTTGTGCTGCTGAATCTGCTTAACTAAGCCAGTCGAGTTAACTGCATTACAGTCTGTATTTCCCCACCATTCTTGCTCAGAAGGGACCTCCGAAATCCTAAAATTCAATTTTTTTGATAAAACTTTTACAATCGGAGCTTCTGGTCCATAAACTTCAACAGGATAGTTAGAAGCATTACGTTTTACGTAAAGGTAAGGAGGGTAATTGAAGGAACCCACTTTCATCTCTAATCCGTGCAGATTACGTACTTTGTCAGGAAAAAGGCGTCGCTTTGTCGAGAACTTTCTGTGGACGTAAATCTTTGAGAATGGATTGAAATAATGCACAGTAGCAATTATTCGACAATTATTCCAATACTGGTGGGATTTGTTGCAAGTTTCTCTAATCTCAAGAACAGTGAAGTCCAAGATTTGTTTGAACCACATTTTCCGAAGCAGTTTTTCGTACCGAAACTTACCTTCTCGGAGGAAGACAATCATTAAGCACTTTGGATGAGCTACTTTCAATGTTAATTTCAGAAATAATTCTTTTAAAGACAGTTCTAAAGTTTGCAAGTTAGTTTTTGCTGATTGAATTGTGATAAACAATGTTGTTGATCCAAGATTTGAGTAGGATGGCCATTTTGACCAAATTGGATGTGCCGTAGTATCATTCTGTATATTGATGACATTACATGGAATTTTCATTTGAACTCTTCGTCGAATTTCTTTAGCTGATGCACTATGGTTGACAGGGTTGTTTTCAATGAGCAAGAAAACATGATGATAACTATATGACTCTTTCTGAACCCGTGTAAGAATGCGATTGAAGAATGTTGTTCTATTGAAAACACCATAGGAATTGTCTATAAAAGTCGAAATGAACAAATGTATAACTAATTTGAATCTGATAAACATTTCGAATTTTCTTATCGAAAATGCTAAACCTTATAGACTTTTCTGGTCAAATAGCACAGAATTGGTTTTACTACCTAACTGATTTATGTACTACATTATTTAGAATAAAGTTATTTATGCTTTAATGTTCATTCAAATAATAACTAACACTTGAATTATCGTGGCGGGATTAATGTGCAATTACATTCTATTTTATAAAATTTTAGCATGACGGATGACAACTCAAGCACTTCCACTTAGTGCCACTTTTTTCAACTGACTTTGTATTGACTGAACGGCTCAAAACAGAACAATTTTTTAAGTGAACTGACGATTTCTGCATGCAGAAAATCTGACACGAGCGGTTAGTGTTAAAATAAAAATCTTTTTCATACGACTTGTCTTTGTTAGTAGCTTTTAGAAAGAGTGGCTCATATGAATTCACAGACGAGCAGCTTGTTGCAAACTGTGGCTAGTGCTATAAAATACTTTTATTTTAACACTAACCGCTCTTGCTAGAGTTTCTCCGTGTACCTGTGTATTTATATAAAACATGTACAACCTATTTCTTCAAGATATTTTTTTAAATTTCAGCATATCGAATGATAAGGACTAGAAATGTTCACATTGTGCCACTTTCTTCATTCGTAAAAAATTTTATTTTCTGTCTTTTTATTGTCAATCATAAATATAGTTGAGTTTCTATTGTAGATCTATTTGAGTATATTAAAAAAAAGTCAATAGTTTGAATGCTCAAATAAATAGTGCTCTTTCGCATCTACCGTATCGATTTATTTATTTTACCTTGTCGCTTTTTTCGGAGTAAATAGATAAGTGTCTTCAAATTTATTTTATTTAGAAACATAGCTGCATGTATTCATGAGTTCGACCGAAAAAGTCGAAAGCTTATCTAAAACGAATAACTTAAGTGACTAATTGTTTCACGAAACTGGATAATAATTCACAAGATATATATATGACAGCCCTTTTTTTCTCTCTTTGAGGCGCAAGATTCGCTCCTCCCAACAGTTCTACGCGCGCGTAACTGTTGGGAGGAGCGAATCTTGCGCCTCAAAAAGAGAAAAAAAGGGCTGTCATTCAAACAGAAAAGGAAAACATAACCCAAGAGGTTAAATCTAAAAAAAAACAAATGAATTCTATAAGTTCTATGCACGCGTAACTATACTTACACGCGCCTAAACTCGGCGGTGTAAACTGGCTCAATACCTTTGAAGTAAAGTTTCGTGTCATGACTGACTCATCTGAACGTATAATTTCCTCCTCTTTCTGAATCCGAGGTCAAAAATATGGGTTTCTACTAAAAGAAACAAAGTTGACCTTGAAATCTCCGTTAAAATCAACTTCAATAATAATTTCTCAAAGGCACACAAATTTTAATTCATATTCCATGATTTACATTAAGAATGTTTCTGGGATTGCGTTCATAAACTTAACCTCAAAGTTATAAAAAACGTAAAAAGCTTGATACAATTCCATGTTTCATTTTGCAGTGTACTATTTATGTATGTATAATGTTATTTATTGACAAATTGGTTTATTCAGGAATATGTACAAAGAGATATATCATGTGTCTAGCCGTAGCAAATATTCGAATATAACTAAGAAATCTAAGGATCTCTGAGTGGGTCCATGCAAATTGCAGGCCCTGTTCTTTAAGGAATGTAGGTGGAAGAGACCAAACGATCTCCATATCTTGTAGTCCTATATCTCAATACGTGCTAAAGGATTTTTCAAAATATTTCGTTTACAAATTTTTATTTTTATTTTTTTTTATTTTATTTTATTTTATTTTTTTAAATTTATTTTTCGACAATATCTTATCGAATAAATAAATTCAAAGCTTACGTAAGTTATGTAAAGGAAACAAAGTTATTAACAACTGAGCTCAAAAAAATATATAAATATTGTTAAATGGAACAAACGACATCGAATTAACAGCTAGTTTCACAAAGAAAGAGTTTAGGCTACGACTGGCCATGCAAGTTGTGACGTTGCAGATTTTTATCTGCAACGTCAAAAGTGTAACGATGGCTTGGCTTCCAACCACGAAACTACGTCTTGACAATCCTAATATCTTATAAATTTGTGGAATTCAAATTTGTATCGCGCCAGTTATTTATTTAGAATAAATAACGATGAATTCCAATATCTTATAAATCCTGAAAATAACCTCAAACAGAAAAACTACTAGCTCATTGTGACATCTCAAGGTCAAGGATATATTGCGGAATGAATCGAAGCCGGATTTTTATGAGAAACAAATTGTATATTTAATAAACAAAATCAGAATAATAATAATCGCTTACATCACAAAAAAGAACATTATGAAATCGATATAATATTTAATAAATTAATTAGTTTGATTTACAATGCCTTTTGAAGTTAAATTTAATTTGAATTTACATAGAAAAGCTAATAAATGAAATGTTGAAAACTGTAATTTAAATGAGAATTAAATTGAAGATTTGATTCTTTAATGGCGGACGTATGTCTGATTGGCGTGTTACGTAACACTACATCCACATCAGAGATCGTTAAAACTGAATTTCAGAATATGATAAATTATCAAAAACGAACATAATATACGCGAAAACAAGATTAAATCGATGAAACAGTTCATAAGAAATAAGAAGTGAGCACTCCGAAATAATACAATTAATCAAAAAAAGATTGAATAAAGAAAATGATCAAGCTGGGCAAAGTAGCTCCAAAACTACAAATAGCGAAACTAATGCTACTTTGCTAAACTTGCCAGCACAATATAAAGTCGTACCTCAGCCATGGTAAATTCCAGAATCGACAATTAAACCGATCTTTCAGGTAAATCGATTATAACAATTATTCGTCAGTAACCAATAAATTTTCGGCAATTGCGAACACAACCGATATATTTAACTTCCAGAAAGAAAGTGACGCTCGAGGAACGAGGCGGAAGTCCGTTGACAGATGGACGGAAGTTAGTCAGCCACCATCATGAATATCAAGTCCACGCAGCCAATCATAGCAGTTATCGAAATCATGTGACTAGTGACGTAGTAAAGAAAAGTCCTGTCACTAGTCACCAATAAAACTATTAAACAATTTGTGCCCTGCACTTATTCTTTAAATTGTTCACAGAAAGTCACTGAATGGCTGAACATTCTTCATAGTGTCTCTTAAAAATCAGATACGTCACGCAGATGGATGATCCGTGGTACATCAGGCTGCAGAGGCTCCTAAGTAGTAATTTCTATATTCGTCAGACGAGCGTGGTTCCGCGCCTCTCAGCTGTCTATTGAGGCGGCATATTCACAGCCTGAGAGGCAACGGGCTCTGGCGTCTGGCGGGAGTACTAAGAGTATTTAAATCGACATCCTTCCTTCCTTCATGACAAACTCCAATATATCGTCCTTTCTTGAATATGTTCTAAATCTTTCATCATATTCAAGTGTCGTCAATGGTTACGGATGGCTCGAGGTTTACATGAAATACATATTCAAAAGCAATTAGATTCTAATAATTAATTTCGAGAGTGCTCCGAAAGTTCGTGGTGTGGCTCTCTTTCTGGTCGCTTATAATACAACGCGAGTTAAAATAGCTACTGTCTCCGGTGCCGGTTAACTATATCTTTTGACGTTACAGATTAAAAAAATCTGCAACGTCACAAAAGATATAGTTAACCGGAACAGGAGACAATAGTTATTTTGACTTGCGTTTTCGATAATTAGGAACCAAAAAGAGAGCCACACCACAAACATTCGGAGCACTCTCGAAAATGTAGATTAAAATCTAATTGCTTTTGAATACATCTATTTTTATGTAAACCTCGAGCCATTCGTAATCATCAAGGACATCAAACTGAGATCGAGAATTTGGACTTTACTGAAAGAAGGACGATATATAGGAATTTGTCGTGAAGGAAGGAAGGTCGCAACTAATTTGAATATCGCTAGTACTCCCGTCAAATGCCAGAGCCCGTCACCTCTCAGGCTGCGATTCTGCCGCCTCCCATGCATTTTGCTGGCAGAGGTGAGATAACAAGACCTCCAAGAATTCTGAATGTTTAACAGAATATAATGAACGTTTTCTACATTTTGGTCATGCGCGTTGTCGATATAGACTAGCAGACGACTGTCAAACATAACCTAAAATAATGTCAAACACATATATGTCAAACATAAGCTCTAAATATATAGCATAGAGGGGAATATCACGTGACAAGAAAACATAAACGCGCATTTTAGTGAAGTCAATTAGTTGAAAAAATCGGTTTTCGCGAGATTATTTCCACTAATTGACTTCACTAAAATGCACTGTATCTCGGTAACCAATGGATATTTGTTAGACTTCCATAGCCCATTTTGAAGGGAATTTAATTCTTTACAAATCATGACAGAACAACTTTTGCGATAAAATATATCCCTGAGGAGATATTCTTAAAAAACCGATTTTTGGTACTTTCGACTGAACAAAAAATGATTTTCTCGTGAACAGGATCTGATAAGATTTTGTTTCAACGATTTTTTAGCACTCCTAAGTATCAAAAAAAGTATGCCACAGTCACTTTTCTTAGGTGCTTCAGACGAACTTTTTATGCTTCCCGACCACCGTGAAGAAGATATAGAAAAATATCGCTCGAAAATTCGACATTTTCGAAGTTAAGTTAGGTGAATTGGTAATTAGTAAATTTTAACGTTGAAGTCAATTACAGGTCATTTGAAATCATCAAAGTTTTGCGAGAGGTCAAGATCATTCCTCAGGTAAATTTCAACGATGAATTCAATGGTTTCCTTTAATTTGACCTTGAACTTTTTTAAGGTCAACTTTGTTACTTTAAGTAGTAACCCCTATTTTTTACCCCGGAATGAGAAAGAGCGGGAAATTCTACGTTCAGGTGAGGCATTATTCCTACAATAGTTATTAATTCTCTTCCTTTTCTTCTCTCTCGCCTTGTTCTCACATTGCCGTGGCCAAGTGCGAGTTGCGCGCGCATCCGCTGTCGCGAAGATATTAGACCCAGCACGGAGCACGGACGTGGAAGAGTTTCGCCATTGTAAGAAACGCACAGTTAACACCTCTCTACCCACACCACCAATGGGGAAGGCTGGCACTCGATCTCTTACCATCACCACGAGCAGAAGGACCTGCACGCTGAGCATTTTTGGAGCTGTCTCTCCGCTCTCTCCAGCACATCTGCAGCAATTCGGGAGGAACCCCCCTCCACTCCATAAAACTTTTATTCTTTATAGAACGTAATATAACGTAGCGAACTCTGATTTTCTTTAAACATGGGATAACTCACGATAAGTGAGTTTTCACGGTGAACCGTCTGAAAAGTAATTCTCAGTTGAGTTCACCGGGAAACTCAATCACATTAGGAAGTGATACGAGGACTGCCCACGGTGAGTTCTTCTGTGCTCCTACAATCAATGATCCTTTTGTCTTTTTTCACTACAACAGGAGATTCACCTAAGAAGAGGAATTCATGTATTATCAGTGTTAGTGATAAGTGTAGTGAACATAGTGTGAATTCCCCCCCCCCCCCCTCCCAAATGAATCAACGACATCTGAAGTAGAGAAGGGACCCCAAAGCTAGGGAGTTCCCCCCTCCCGTTCATGTAACTGTAATCAGGATCGACTCAATCTTGACATCTTCATGTCCCCCTTCTTTTTTACATTTCTAAAGTGTAAGTTTCAACCATTCATTTTTCTTTCAATAAACCTCCCTTTCTTTATGTGCATATTTAATCAAAAGATATTTATTAAATATAAAATTGTGCCTCGAACCCACACCGGGAATCTATTTTTAAGAATAAAACTATGTAGGTACAAAATCTTCTTGAAAATCAATATCAAGAGCAAATTGAAGGTCACCATTGAATTCCTTGTTGAAATTTACTTCAGAAATGACTAGGCTACATGTGTGAACGGAAAATTTGGGTTTCCATTTAAAAAGCAAAGTTTAACGTCATCATCAGTTGAGCCTCTCTTAACCATATAACTTTTATCAAAATTTGATAAAGTTGGTTTTCGAGTTAGCAATTTTCTTTAAAAATAAATTAATAATTTCTCAAACGTACAAAAATTCAGATTAATATACCATGCTTTATATTAAGAATGTTTCCGGGATTGACGTGCTGGGAATAATTCACTGATATATACATATATATATATATATATATGTATGTATATATGTATATATGTATGACGTGGTATTCTTTTTACCACGCACATTTTTATAATTTAACTTAAAACTAACTTCACTCGCGATAAACTCCTAGCACAGAGTGTTAGGTTGTTTGGATACAACCTGTCAGCTGATTGGAGCACATGAGCTCTCTAACAATCAGCTGACCATTAGCCAGCAATCCGGAACCTGGAAAACACATTCACTCAAAACTATTATTTATATTCGTCACACTTCTTTTGTTTCACATTAACCCTGAGCCATTAGGGCTCAGAGTCATAGTCACACACCTTCACTCGTGAACTGACGTTCAATCCGCATCGTAAAGGCCCGAAGAGGATCCTGGTCAAAGTGCATGGATGAGATTCCCGTGCACGCTAACGACCAGGAGGATGACAACTCACTGCAACGCCATCTCTGGGCCTAGATGATCATCACCGTTGGGACCGACCGACGACGAATTACTGGTCGTCGACGACTTATTATTCAGTTTAACGTAGTCTCGCGGCGCTGCCTGTTTCCGTGCACGCCACGAGACAGGAAGAGAGAGGTTAGCTCGTTCACTCTGTGCTCGTAGTCGTTCGTTGTAACACCTTTTTTTGAGTTGTGCTAAGTTGTCATATTCGCCAGTGATACTTCATAGTATCTTTGATTACCCTGGGCGTAGTGAGGAAACCTCCCAGTGAAACTTTGATTGGAATTTGTTAGATTCGGCTTGTTAAGCCACAGATTTGAATATTTGAAAAGTATAAGGATGCCGAACTTGACTAGAGGACAAGTTCGCGGAAGGCGTGTGCTTTGCCACGCCTTTGTTAGTGCAGGTAACCATTTGACCACTCTCTTCTTCGTGATTATTCTTAATTTTTAATCTGTATTTCAAGTTAATTCTTTATTTTAAGTCGCTGCACATTGACGAACAGTGGTTCGTCAATTTCTTATTACTTTGCTCCAATCGCTATAATTGAATATTTCAGTGACGTAATAATTACTTCTTTTATTTAATAAATTTAATTGTTAGTTCTTTGTAAATGCAGTTGTTCTCAGTGAATATTCCCTTTCGCCGCCCTCTCCGCGGTACTGCGCTAGCCTAGGGTTATGTAGAGTAAATTCAATTCGTTTTAATATTACTTTTGCTTGTTTTGAGAAAAACAAGCTGGCGCTCAAATGGCTTGTTAAGATTAAAATCATTCAAATGTTATAGTTCTGTAGATTTCACAATTATAATCTACAATAAAGGTTATAATATATAATTGCCTTTTACCATCTGCACTAATCTTGAAGCAAATTGAAAGTGGCTTTTGCATTTAGCGCCGCTATCGCTAGTTAGGTGAACTTCAGTCGGAGCATGTGCAAAGATATTTGAGCATGCTCAGATATCATGCGCGTGCTCCGAACCGTAGTTCACCTAACTGGCGATGGCGGCGCTAAATAAAAAAGCAACGTTCAATTTGCTTCACAGCATCTCGTATTCGTTGTATATATATCAGTGGAATAATTGCACTATGTATTTCAGAATAATGTTATTTATTGACAAACTGGTTTATTCAGAAATATGTACAGAGATATATCGTGCGTCTTGTCGTAGCAAAGATTCGAATATAACTAAAAAAATCTAAGGATTGCACGGTGGATCCATGCAGAACCGGTTTTTTAAGGAATGTAGGTGGAAAAAACCAAAATGTCCCCATAAGGACTTCATATCCTGTTTTAAGAGAACGTAGTTATTTTTATAATGGTTATTTTTATAATGGGCTGCACTAGGGCAGTTACATTCCTTTAAAAAAATGTGTTACATAATCACAGAGAGATAGTTTATACACTGCGCGATCGTTCTTCGTAGGACTGTCCGAGACTCTTATTGTTAGTCGTGACTTCGACTCTGTTCCGACTCCGAACGTCTAGACTCGACAAGAATAGTATATTTCGGTACAAGAGGTCACACGCGCATTTTGGCAACTGCGAGTGTAAAGCTGCCGCTTGAACCGGAGGCGAACGCAGCCGAGCCGAAGGCGAGGTGTAGCGAGATGAAGCCAAGCCTTAGGTTCACGCGGCTCCTTCACACGTTTAGGCCTCTCGTGTCGAAAAATATTTTTCTTTACAAATTCATGCAAAACCCTCGTTTGTCCACCGTTTACAGACATAAATCCAACCTAACCCAACTTCACCCAAAACATTGTTCACATAGTAACCGTTTATGACACTAGATGGCATCGCGACCGGTGAGCAAAATTTTTTAGTAACCGCGGAGACACTTTGCTAACCGGTGACAGCGTTTTGCTCATCAATGTTGGGGATTTTGCTCACTGCTTTTGAGGACAGTGTGGAATCAGCCATTTTGCATGTCTGTAAACCATGGAGAAACGATGGGTTTGCATGCATGTGTAAAGAAAAATTTTTTTCTCACTCATCAACCTTCACCCTAAAGCCGTGAAAGGAGAACTTCCTCTACAATTTTCCGTTAAAACTTTAAAAAATTTTTTTTTGATTTCTCATAGAGGAAGTTTTGTAGTCCAATATCTCAATACCTGCCAAAGGATTCCCAATGCGAGTCCCAGTGTACAATGTTGCCTTAAAATAAACTTCCTCTGATGAAGAAATTTACGAAATGATATATATAATTTTCAACATACTCAATTAGAACTTCTCCGATGAAGGCGATAATTGAAGTTAGATATCCTGTACCCAAAACAAAAGCAAGCTGCATAAGTAATTGCTTTGACTGGAATTCTTTTTTCGGGTCACTTTTTCTCAACTCTACACTTTTCGATGTGTAATTCCTTGTCCACTGATTGACTAGTCCAGACTCCAATAATCTTAATAATATCTTGTCAGCAGCAATAATGTACGGGGATTTTGATTCAAAGTTTAAATGTAAACGAAAAATTCCTATTGATTCCTTTACAATCTTCAAGATGGGACCTCCATCTAAATTTTTGTACTTTTTCATTGCAATTTCTGCTACACGTTCCCGTAAGAAACAAGATATATTTTTGAACTTCACCAGCAATTCTATACATTCCTGATGAGAAGAAACTGCCTGGGATTTCTTTAACAATGTTTTAATTATAGAAGTGCTTCTCTCATTGAATATTCGTCTATAACCCGGGACCATTGTAGGTGTCAAATGAGATTTTCTTAGGTCTTCCAGAGTATCAATTTTCAGTTCAGTTTTCGATGTAAACTCGACGTTTGTTAAGACGCCATAGATGGCAGAAGAATATATCCAGAATCCAATGAAAAAGAAGACAAATGCAATTCTTTCAGAATTCCTTAGAGGTTCTCGCGGTAATGTCAATCCCAGCATCATTTGCAGAACACATTGCCATGGCCAAACTTCTTCCTCAAATTTCAAGACATGTATTACTATCGAAATTACAAACACGGCCAAGATTATGTATAAA
This sequence comes from Synergus japonicus, assembly GCA_900474275.1. Taxonomy (NCBI): domain Eukaryota; kingdom Metazoa; phylum Arthropoda; class Insecta; order Hymenoptera; family Cynipidae; genus Synergus; species Synergus japonicus. The sequence continues at coordinate 29,577 of UCOH01007564.1, forward strand.
CAATTCACTTTGAAGGAGATCGATAGAGTATTTGTTGACTGAATAGGTATCAATGCACAGAATCGTTCTGACTTTATAGATATACTGTGTTCAAAATTGCAATTAGATAATAGAATACCGGCGTTCGTTATTAAATTAATTTTGTGCTCCTGAATCTGTTTAGCTAAGCCAGTTGACTTAAGTACATTACAATCTAGAATTCCCCACCATTCTTGCTCAGAAGGGACCTCCAAAATTCTAAAATTCAATTTTTTTGATAAAGCTTTTACGATCGGAGCTTCTGGTCCATAAACATCGACAGGATGTTTAGAAACATTGCGTTTTACATAAAGGTAAGGAGGGTAATTGAAGGAACCCACTTTCATCTCGAATCCGTGCAGATTCTGTACTTTGTCGGGTAAAAGGAGTCGCTTATTCGAGAACTTTCTTTGGACGTAGATCTCTGAGAATGGATTGAAGTAATGCAATGTAGCAATTATTCGACAATTGTTCGAATGCTTATTGGATCTGTTGCTGGTTTCTCTAATCTCAAGAATCGTGAAGTCCAAGATTTGTTCGGACCACATTTTGCGAAGCAGTTTTTCGTACCGAAACCTACCTTCTCGGAGGAAGACAATCATTAAACACTTTGGATGAGCTACTTTCGATGTTAATTTCAGAAATAATTCTTTTAAAGACAGGTCTAAAGTTTGCAAGTTAGTTTTTGCTGATTGAATTGTGATAAACAATGTTGTTGATCCAAGATTTGAGTAGGATGACCATTTTGACCAAACTGGATGTGCCGATATATCATTTTCTATGTTGATGACATTGCTTGGAATTTTCAGTTGAACTTTCCGTAAGATTTCTTCAGCTGATGCACTATGATTAACAGGGTTGTTTTCAATTAGCAAGAGAACAGTATGGTACCTATGTGACTCTTTCTGAATCTGTGTAAGAATGCGATTGAAGAAAGTTGTTCTATTGAAGACACCGCAGGAATTGTCTATAAAAGTCGAAGTGAACAAATGTATTACTAATTGGAATCTGATAAACATATTGAATTTCCTTATAGAAACATGCTAAACGTTATCAACTTTTCTCTGGTCAAATAGCACTTAATTTTTTCTGCTTCCTAACTGATTTACGTACTACATTATTTAAAATAAGGTAATTTACATCTTAATGTTTATTCAAATGATAAGTACCACTTGAGTTTTCGTGGCGGGATTAATATCCACTTACATTCAGTTTTTTAAAATTTGAACACTTCCACGTTGTGCCACTTTTTTCAATCAACTGATTTCGTTTTTACTGAACAGCTCGCAACAAGAAATTTTTTATTACTGGCCTGACGACTGTACGACTGTACCTGTGTATTTGTATAAAACGCGCACCCCCTATTCTTTCAAGAATGGAGCTGGTAAGTTAATATTTATATATCCGAATAAATAATAAAATGTAACTTTTCTTCCCTTTTATTGTCAGATATAAACATAGTCGAGTTTCTGCTGGGTATCGATTTGTGTATATTAAAAAAATCAATATTTTGAATACTCACAAAAATAGTGCTCTTTCGAAACCGCAAGATCGATTTATATATTTTACCTTGCCGTTTTTTTCAGATTAAATAGATATGTATCTTCCAATTTAATTTATTTAGAAAAATAAATGTAGCTGCGTGTGTTTATTAGTTCGATCGAGAAAGTCGAGAGCTTATCATTAAACTAATAACTTAAGTGACTAATTGATTCACGAAACTTGAAAATTATTATTATTATTATTTTAATAATGAGTGACCTTTTTGAACAATAAGAATATGAAGAAAATTAGGAAATTAGGACACAGAGAAAAAAATTCCTAATAAATTCGATATTTTCGAAGTTAAGGTTAGTAACCCGATTTGAAAATAAATTTCCACGTGAAATTAAAGGTCACCTTTGAATTCTTCGTTGAAATTTATTACAAGAATGACCTGGACCCCCCGAGAAACTTTTTCGATATTAAATGACCTGTAATTGACTTCAAGGTTAAATTCACCAATGACTTGGGTACATACTGTATGTACCTACCCGAGTCATTGGTGTGAGTCAGAATCATTGGATCATAAGTCTTAAAGTTGTATATTGGCTTTAAATCATCAGAATCATAATACAGGACATTGTTTCCTGAAAATTTTATAACGTATTAAATTTTTTTTTTAAATTTAATAATTTCTTAAAGGTATAAAAATTTAGATTAACATACAGGCTTTGCATTAAGAATGTTTGCGGAATTACATTCATAAACTCAATCCCAAAGCTAGATAATTCCATGCTTTGTTTCACAATGCAAGCCATTTGCAGAGAGAATCCAACAGGAGGCGTCTGAAATGAATTGAGGAAACGAAGTTGCTTACCATCAAGATGGACTCGATTGTCGTTTACAGCTTTGAAAACAAAAGAAAACATATGTCCAACAGTTTATTTTACAAATTGTAAGATGTGACGTTCTGGGAATAATTGCACTATTTATGTAAGATTAGTGTTATTTATTGACAAACTGGTTCATGCAAGAAAATGTACAGAGATATATCGTAAGTTTAGCTGTGGCAAACATTCAAATATAACTAACCAATCTAAGGGTAGCAGGTGGGTATATGCAGCCCCTGTTTTTTCAGCAGTATAGGTGGAGAGGATACCCATAGGGACTTTATATCCAGTTATGAATGTGGAAGGTGGTTATTTTTAGTATCGACTATACTACGAAGATGCATTCTTTTAAAAATATGTGTTTTAACATAACATTTTTTGTGAATCCTAAATTCATTTCGATATTGTAAAGTCCCTATTTTTGTATGTCATTATGGATTTTTTCCAATCGCATTTACATTCTGGGTTTTTCCCAATCATAATTTAGAACTTAGGATTTTCCCGAGCGCATTTTATTGCCATTTTATACCTCTGGTTGTTAAAAAAAACTACGCCTAATGCTCATCTAGATAACCATCGGTCGTAAATTAGGTTACCTGATATAGCTTACCGCAAATGCAAGGCATCTTTGACACTCCCTCTTCAAGGTTTTTCTAAGTGTTTTACATTTTTGATATCCTTGTTCTTAAAACAGAATAAGGTGTGATTCTACGCATATAAATTAAATATAAATTGATCGTGTTTGTGGTCCGCATCGCAACAATTATCAGAAAGAGATAGTTACACTGCGTGATCGGTCTTCGTAGAACTGTCGTATACTCTTAGACGCGACTTCGACTCTGTTCCGACTCCGAACGTTTAGGATCGGCGAGAATAGTATATTTCGATACAGGAAGCCAAACGGGCGTTTTAGTAACTGTGAGTGTGAAGAAGCCGCCGCGTCAACCCGACGCGTGGCGTAGTGAGACGAAGCTGATCATCGCGTTCACTTGGCCACTTCACATGAACAGTTACCAAATCGCCAGTTTAGCCTCTCATATCGAACACTATTTTTCTTTACAAATTCGTGCAAAATCGTCATTTGTCCATCGTTTACAGACATCAACCCAACCGAACCCAACTTCATCCAAAACATTATTCACATAGTAAACTTTTACGTCTCTAGATGGCAACGCAAACTAGGACAGTATAGGGATAGTTACGAAGTAACATAAGAAGTACGCACTTCGTAAATCGAAGTTGTCCCGTGTTTTCCGACATTTATAGAATTCTCTAGAACTCTACGAATTAGCATCGCGAGCGCCCCTTGCGTCAAAAACTAGTAAACATGAATTTTCTCTATTTTTTGTCGTCTGCTGAGCGTAGTCAACTTACAAATACAAGCAAACTCACAAATAAAACCAAATGAAAAAAGCTCGTAAACATATATGAGTACTAGCTTTTCACGCAAGGGGCGCTCGTGATGCTAATTCGTAGAGTTATAGAGAATTCTATAAATGTCGGAAAACACGGGATCACTTTTTCTCAGCAGCACCCATACAGTGCGTACTCCTTATGTTACTTCGTGTGGATAGTCTACCCGACCTTGCCACTCAACGGAATGGGGGGTTGGTCGTTGACTTGAGCTCTGAAACTTGGAGAGTATCTATTAAACCACTTTGGTTATAGCTGCCGACCTGAAAAGTTATCTATCCATCCTCACGTCCGCCGCATGGTTGGTCACTTTTTGTATTCGTCCACGTTCTGGATTTTCTATCATTTAATACATTTTATATATTTTGATATTGTTATCTTTGGAGTTTCTGAGTCAGTTATTTGGAATCAGTGGATTGTAGGCCACTATTAATAATTCTGTTGTGGACACAGAATAGAACCCACATTACCTACAGGCCAAGAACACTCTAATAAGAACAGTCAACTCCAATGGTGAGGGCGAATGTTATTTGAATGTCAGATTTTGTCATTCTGTTGATGCGCAGAACAAAAACAAACTGCATGAAATGGCACAAGTATACCGCGGACAACACCCCCCACACCAAAACTCCGCTATCCCCTGGTCATATTTTCGGACTTCATGACTGCCTTACCCCCACTATCTAAGTTGACTTTCCTTATTAGTGTTCTTGCTACAGGCAGATCGTGCGAGTGTACCGAAGTCTTTAAGAAATACGTAATGCAACATAAAGGAGTTAGTGCGGCCGGAAAGCTATTGCATGATTGCAGCTCATCTATAAAAAATACTTAACAAATGATAAGTTAATACCCATTTTTTTTTATTTAATAAAAGTCAACGCTCTCTTCCTATAAAATTTTGCTTCAAATCGACTCTCAATGCACAATGTTGCCTTAAAATGAACTTCCTCCAATGAAAAAATTTACGCAACGATATATATAATTTTCAACATACCGAATTAGTACTTCTCCGATGAAGACGAGAACTGAAAATGGATATCCAATACCCAAAGCAAAAGCAAGCTGTACAACTAATTGCTTTGGTTTGAACTCTTCATTCCAATCACTTTTGCCCAACTCTACACCTTTCGATGTGTAATTCCTTTTTTCCACAAATCGACTAGTCCAGAAACTGATAATCTTGATACTATCATGTCAACAGCAGGAATGTACGGAGATTTTGTTTCAAAAGTTATTTGCATACTAAAATTTCCTAATGATTCCTTTACAAACTTCAAAATGGGACCTCCATCTTCATTTCTGAACTTTAGTATTGCAATTTCCGCTATAGATTCCCTTATGAAGCAAGATATATTTTTGAACTTCACCAGTAATTCTACACATTTCACATGAGAAGAAACTGTCTGCGATTTCTTTATCCAAGCATCAATTATGGAGGTGCTACTTTGATTGAGTACATGTATATTATTCCGGTACCATTGTGGGTATGAAATGAGACTTACTTAAGTCTTCCAGAGTATCAATTTTACAGTTCAGTTTCCGATGTAAACTCGACGTTTGTTAAGATGCTATATATGTCAGAAGAATTTATCCAGAATACAATGAAAAGGAAGATAAATGCTATTCTTTCAGAATTCCTTTGAGGTTCTCGTGGAACTGTAAATTCTAGCATCATTTGCAGAATACTCTGCCATGGCCAAACATCTTCCTCAAATTTCAAGATGTGTATTACCATCGAAATTAGCAACACGGCCAGGATTCTGCATAAATAGTTAGTTTTGAAAGAAAACGATAGAGTACTTGTTGACACAATAGGTATCAATGCATACAATCGTTCTGTCTTTATAGTTTCACTGAATTCAACACTACAATTAGATAGTTTTATAACAACGTTCGTGAACAATTTAATTTTGTGCTGCTGAATTTGTTTAGCTAAGCCAGTCGAGTTAAGCTTATTACAGTCTATATTTCCCCACCCTTCCTTCAGAAAGAACCTCTGAAATCCTAAAATTCAGCTTTTTTGATAAAACTTTTACGATCGGAGCTTCTGGTTCATAAACATCGAGAGGATGTTTAGAAACATTGCGTTTTACATAAAGGTAAGGAGGGTAATTGAAGGAACCCACTTTCATCTCGAATCCGTGCAGATTCTGTACTTTGTCAGGTAAAAGGAGTCGCTTATTCGAGAACTTTCTTTGGACGTAGATCTCTGAGAATGGATTGAAGTAATGCAATGTAGCAATTATTCGACAATTGTTCGAGTGCTTATTGGATCTGTTGCTGGTTTCTCTAATCTCAAGAATCGTGAAGTCCAAGATTTGTTTGGACCACATTTTCCGAAGCAGTTTTTCGTACCGAAACCTACCTTCTCGGAGGAAGACAATCATTAAACACTTTGGACGAGCTACTTTCGATGTTAATTTCAGAAATAATTCTTTTAAAGACAGTTCTAAAGTTTGCAAGTTAGTTTTTGCTGATTGAATTGTGATAAACAATGTTGTTGATCCAAGATTTGAGTAGGATGGCCATTTTGACCAAATTGGATGTGCCGTAGTATCATTTTCTATTTTGATGACATTGCTTGGAATTTTCAGTTGAATTTTCATAAGATTTCTTCAGCTGAAACACTATGGTTGACAGGGTTGTTTTCAATGAGCAAGAGAACATGATGGTATCTATACGACTCTTTCTGAACCTGTGCAAGAATGCGATTGAAGAAAGTTGTTCTATTGAAGACACCGTAGGAATTGTCTATAAAAGTCGAAATGAACAAATGTATTAGTAATTTTAATCTGATAAACATATTGAATTTCCTTGTAGAAAATGCTAAACCTTATAAACTTCTCTCTGGGCAAATAGCACAGAATTGGTTTTACTACCTAACTGATTTAAGTACTGCATTATTTAGAATAAAGTTATTGATGCTTTAAGATTTAGTCGTAAAATAAATATCACTTGACATTTGATAGCGGGATTAATATTCAATTATATTAAATTTTTTTAAATTTCAGCATGTCGAATGATGAGACCTAGAAATTTTCACCTTGTACCACTTTCTTCACTCGACAGACTTTGTATTTTCTAAACGTCTCGAAGTATGAAAGATTGATATTTATATTTCCATATAAGTAATAAAAAATATCTTTTGTTTACTTTTATTTTCAGATATAAACATATATATTGTCGAGTTTCTGCTGGGTATCCATTTGAGTATATTAAAAAAAAATCAATAGTTTGAATGCTCACATAAATAGTGCTCTTTCGTAGTTACAAAATCGATTTATTTATTTTACCTTGCCGTTTTTTTCAGAGTAAATAGATAAGTATCTTTAAATTTAATTTATTTAGAAACTTATGTGTAGCTGCATGTAATTATTAGTTTGATCTAGTATTCGAAAGCTTATCATAAACTAATAACTTAAGTAGAGTTCTTAAATTCTCGAGAACTCAAATCCAGGTTATATAACTGAGAATATGACAGAATTTACGAGAATTTAAAAGAATTTAAGAGCATTTAAGAATTTATGATTTTTAGAAAAATTGTTATTGTTTACATTATTTACATGTTTATGTTCGTTTCAGCAAATTAAATGTACATATTAAAAAAACTTATGGTTCGTTTAATAATAAATGTTCCATGGTTATTATTAGTTACAAATAAAGAATTACTTGTAGATAAATTTATTTATTGGAATTTATTTAAACAATTATTCATTAATTAATATATGTTAATCAACATTTCAGTATGTACACAGTAATTTTTTATTAAAAAAAAGTTTCTTGAAAAAATTTTTTGAAACAAATAGAATTTGTTTAAATATTTTAAATTTACTAAACAATATTTATTAATATACGGTTATAGTCCAATTATATACATTTTTATAATAAGAAACGAATTTTCAAAAAAAAAATGTTTAAACAAATGTTATTTGTTTAAATATTTGAAAATTAACTAACTAATGTTTTCTCAGTATACCATTAGACCAATAGTAAACATTTTTATGATAAAAAACGGAATTTAAATAAAAACATTAAACAAATAATATTGGTTTAAATAATTAAAGATTTATTACACAATGTTAACAAATATTTCAATAGATTAATAATAATACTAATTATTAAGAAAAACAACGAGGATAAAGTGCTCAGAACGTCAATTTCATGAAAAATGGTAATTATAGCTCTTAAGGGTAGTTTTAAAGGCCCCCTGGGGGTGTGTTAGAGGCCCACAAGGAATCTACCATACCTTTTACTTTAAATTGATTCATCAAATACTCCCGCCTTGAAGTTCACGGGAACCTGGAGTTCTTATTCATAAAATGATTTTCCCGTCACACTCTCGTATTGAACACTATTTTCTTTACAAATTCGTGCAAAACTCTTGCTTGTCCATCGTTTATAGATATCAACCCAACCGAACCCAACTTCACCCAAACCATTTTTCGCATAGTAACCGTTTACGATGCTAGATGGCATCGCAAACGTCGAGCTAAATTATTTTGGTAACCTTGGAGACCACTTTGCTAGTCGATGACATTGTTTGGCTCGTCACAGCTTGTTTCACAATGGAAAAGTTTAGGCTAGGACAGGTCGTGGGTCCGGAAAGCTATTGCCTGATTGCAGCTCATCTATAATAAGTACTTTACAAATGATAAATTAATACCCATTTTTTTCTAGTTAGTAAAAGTCGCCGTTGTTTTCCAATAGAAATTGGCTTCAAATCGAGTCCGAATGCACAATGTTGCCTTAAAATGAACTTCCTCCAATGAAGAAATTTACGCAACGATATATATAATTTTCAACATACCGCATTAGTACTTCTCAAGCTGCATAACCAATTGCTTTGTCTGGAATTCTTTTTTCGGGTCAATTTTTCGCAACTCTACCCTTTTCGATGTGTAATTCCTTGTCCATTGATCGACTAGTCCAGCCTCTAATAATCTTAATCATATCTTGTTAGCACCAGGAATGTACAGAGATTTTGATTGAAATGCTAAACCTTAATGAAAATTTCCTAATGATTCCTTTACAAATCTTCAACATGGGACCTTCATCTAAATTTTTGTACTTTTGCATTGCAACTTCAGCTACTCGTTCCCTAAAAAAGCTGTGACAGACAGTCTTGTCGCCTGTCACATATTCCTATCCTTCTATCGCTATCTCTTATCAGTTCACGTCACCGAGCGGGCGGGGCGAGATTTCTACCAGGCGGCTTCCCCTACCATCCACCGACTGGTCATTACGTAATTACAAGTGCTTAAAAGCACCGAATCGTCGCATTTTTAATCAGTTCGCTGAGGAGCAGCTCGACTGCAAATCAGCTTAACTCAACTGGTCTCTCTGCTAGCGGGCTACTACCATAACAGAGCGACCAGGTGGCAACCTGGACGCCTTCTTCAGGGGAGATCCACTAGGAGTACGACTGGCAGGCACCCCCACAGCCGTACGCTCAGTTAAAGGATTCTTCGGCTCACACCGACCTATCCTGGATCAAACCTGGCGAAGATTTCCAGAACCTGGGGAATATTACGATCCGAACATTCCCATCCCAAAAGGAATCACCTGATACCTGACCAGCGAGCACCCCCATGGCCAGCTATCAGATAAAGAGGGTACGTCAGCCCAAAAACCTGGCCTACCACTGATTCAATCCCGTCTCTCCGTTAAAAATACCGTCCTAAAAACTCACTCCAAGTTTGACTAGCGGGCACCCTCATGTCCAACCTTGGAAATAAGGGTTGTATTGATTCTAAGGAGTCAATCCAACCTAGAGTCGTTCCTGTCTGACACCACACCTGGGGTTTTAAAAGTCGAAATAAATAAAAGTAAATTAAAGAAATCTCCCTCGTCTTTCTCTCTCTCTCTCTCTCTCCGCACCGTTCCGTAATACCGTTTATCAGAGAGAGAAGGACTCAGGAGATAATATCCGTCTCAACCGCCGGTGATACGTGACTTACGTTACGACGTCACTACAATATTCGTTCGCTCTAAATTACAGGTACTGGGGACAGACTAGGTTCACACACACTTACGCATCGACACCCGCTCGTTCACGCACACACAAAACTCACACCTTTATAATAAGTCATCATTCTCATTTGTTACTATTCAGTCAAATCATTTATTTAGCTTTTAATTAGAATTGTAGTTTTATAGGAAAAATATAGTTTTCTTTAATTTTGTTAAAAAACCAACGATTAAAATTATTTCTTGCCCTTAAAGCTGACCCTGGCTCGACTGAAGCGTCCGGTAGGGCAAAAATAATAGAAGTTTCCTAAAGTACAAACGTTGCTTAGGTGTCCAATAAAGGACGACAAAAACGCAATGTCACAAAGCAAGATACATTTTTGAACTTCACCAGCAATTTTATACATTCTTTATGAGAAGAAACTGTTTTCGATTCCCCTAACAAAGTTTCAATTATGGAAGTGCTACATTCATTGAATATACGTCTATAACCCGGCCCGATTGCTGGTGTGAAATGAGATTTACTTAATTCTTCCAGAGTATCGATTTTTAGTTCAGTTTTCGTCACAAATTCCACGTTTGTCAAGACGCCATAGATGTCAGAAGAATATATCCATAATCCAATGAAAAGGAAGACAAATGCTATTCTTTCAGAATTCCTTGAGGAACTGTTAATCCCAGCATCATTTGCAGAATACTCTGCCATGTCCAAACGTCTTCCTCAAATTGCAAGCTGTGTATTACCATCGACATTAGGAACATGGCCAAAACTATGTATAAACAATTTGCTTTGAAGGAAATCGATTGAGTACTTGTTAACAAAATGGGTATCAATGCACAGTGTCGTTCTGTCCTTATAGGTATACTGTGTTCAAAATTGCAGTTAAAAAACAGTAATACCGGCGTTCGTTATTAATTTAATTTTGTGCTACTGAATCTGTTTAAAAAAACCAGTCGAGTTAACTACATTACAGTCTCTAACTTCACATAACTCTTGCTCAGAAGAGACCTCCGAAATCCTAAAATTCAGCTTGTTTGATAAAACTTTTACGACGGAGCTTCTGGTCCATAAACTTCAACAGGATAGTTAGAAGCATTGCGTTTTACGTATAGGTAAAGCGGGTAATTGAAGGAACCCACTTTCATCTCTAATCCGTGCAGATTCTGCACTTTGTCAGGAAATAGGAGCCGCTTTTTCGAGAACTTTCTTTGGACGTAGTTCTTTGAGAATAGATTGAAATAATGCACAGTAGCAATTATTCGACAATTGTTCCAATACAGGTCTTTGTTGCAAGTTTCTCTAATCTCAAGAACAGGGAAGTCCAAGATTTGTTTGGACCACATTTTCCGAAGCAGTTTTTCGTACCGAAACCTACCTTCTCGGAGGAAGACAATCATTAAACACTTTGGACGAGCTACTTTCGATGTTAATTTCAGAAATAATTCTTTTAAAAATAGTTCTCAGGTCTGCAAGTTGGCTTTTGCTGATTGAAATGTGATGAACAATGTTGTTGATTCTCGATTTGCGTAGGATGGTCATTTTGAACAAACTGAATGTGCCGTAGTATCATTCTCTATATTGATAACATTGCATGGAATTTTCAGTTGAACTATTCGTAAGATTTCTTCAGCTGATACACTATGGTTGACAGGGTTGTTTTCAATGAGCAAGAGAACATGATGGTATCTATACGACTCTTTCTGAACCTGTGTAAGAATGCGATTGAAGAAAGTTGTTCTGTTGGAGACACCGTAGGAATTGTCTATAAGAGTTGAAATGAACAAATGTATTACTAATTTAAATTTGATAACCATTTTGAAGCTCCTTATGGAAAATGCTGAACCTTATAGACTGAATGTAATTGGATATTAATTCCGTCACGATAAGTCAAGTGATACTTATTTTTCGACTAAACATTAGTGTACAGAACCTTATTCAGACAGCTCTTCCAGGTGAAGAGATTTCGGTTCCCTATCCGTATTGGCAACGCGAGCTGATTAAGCAACATCTCCTAATGCCGAAAACGCGGATGATCCTGAACAACCTCCCAGTGCCACGCCAAACAGTCACTCCACCGGCAAAGTACGACATCTTTGGACCCGATTGTTTTCGGGTAAACAACGGCGTTCTGATCACTCTGGGGAAAAGCCTCGAATTTCACCCGAGGATTACGGATGTTCGCAGTCTCGCCGATAAAGTCCCCATTGCCGAAGGAAGCGATGATGACGTTCTGGAGCTACGAAGTCACAATGGAGTGTGCTCCATACCACCGCACAAGAGGCACCCGCGAGATCCAAAATCAAGCGGGTTGATCTTGTGAATGCGGCCGTACGATTTTAACCCAGGGAGAGTAACTCGCCACTTCCAACACCGAGCGTGAGGTCCGTAATCAGGAGGCCTTCGAACACCAAGAAGCAACTGTTCTAAGAGGTTCTTTTTATTCTTTGAACTGGGACCCTTGTGACAAGCGTGTTACAGAATCAGAACCCTAAAGGTGTTCTGCACTACTGTAACCCACTGTTCAAAAGGTATTTGCAAAATACGATAAAAAATAAAGAACCTAAATTGTATCCTCCCATTCCTGAAGACCTCCCTATTTTTAGGAATTGCAGGAGTTGACTAAAAGTAAATCGTGATATAGTAACGTAAAGTTAGGTATCGAAAGAAGCGTAAAAGCAGGGCTACCAACATTTCTAGAATTAAATCTGAATCGTCGGTAAAGTAGGGTTGCGTTGCCGTGTAACAACGATTACCGACGATTTAAAATTAATTCTAGAAATGTTGGTAGCCCTGCTTTTACGCCAGTGATCATAGTACGTGGGATTTTTCGACCCCCACTCTACGAACCACGAGCTCATGCTATCTTTCTCTATCAATAGGTTCGTGACTGTTGCTAGAGAGAGAAAGTATGAGCTCGTGGGTCGTAGAGTGGGGTCCGAAAAATCCCACGTTCTGTGATCACTGCTTTACGCTGCTTTCGATACCTAACTTTGCGTTACTCTATCACGATTTACTCTACTTACGTCCTGGGTGCAACCAGCCTCATAGTCAGACGTAAGTCTGAGTATTTCGAGGCGAAGATTTTTTTTCTCTCCCTTAAGCTATTTTATTTTTATTCTTGTTAAACTTCTAACATTTATTTAAGTCGTTTTCCGATTTAGCTGTGTCGTTTGGTTTATGCGCATGGGCGTATAGCACATGGAAGAGATAGAAATTATTTTGTGTTTAAAATTATGGCATGTTAGATTTAATATCTTTATCATAAAAATAACTTTAATATTTACAAAATGTACATGTTTAATATATAAATATTTTGAATAATATAATATGTAAATGTATATTATATTAAGAATTTTTCACATCTATTGTGTATATTGGAACAGGAGAATATTCATATACACGCTCTAAATATGATAACTTGTTTGAGCTCTGACTCATCGTGATGCACAACATTGGACACATGATTGCTGTAAAAATGACCAAAAATGGTAGAAGTACTTCTAATGGTAACCAGTGCAAAATATTTATCAATGAGATCCTAGGTTCTTCATTATAACTTTCTATTCTTCTTCCATACAAGTGACCAATCGATTTGATAAGTAGATGAAAGAAAAATGTTGCTGTCATGACAACTGGAAAAGCAAGATGAAAATTATAACATTTGATAATGTTCCAAAAATAATGGGACAATAGTTTTTCCCGAAAAATGTAAAATGTGGACGCTATAAAATTTTTGTTTCTATATAATTTGTAAAATACTTTGATCAAATTCTAAACAAATTTGTGTTGAAAATTTTAAAATTCTGCAATTTTCAAATGCAAAGTTGAGAACTTTCACATTTCTATTATTTTTAATGAGAAAAATATGTCCCAAAATAATGATTATGAAATCAGTAAATGGAAAAACTTATATAATTAAAGACTTACCCAGGATAAAACAAGTTTTCTTTCGACATTTTAATAGTTGAGCTTCAGGTGAACTAGATTCTTTTTTTGTTATATTTATATTCGTTTTTATGATCACTACGAAAATATAACAATAGACCAATCCGAGTATTTCGCAAATTGGAAACGCCAGAGTCATGAGTTCATATGTATTCAAATTGAATTTTGACTTTAATTCATCTGAATCACAATGGAGGATATTGCTTCCTGAAACATTTATAACACATTAAAATGTTGTTTTTTTTTCAAAAAATGCTAATTATTAAGGTGATGAAAACTGTAGATTAACATACCATATTGTACATTAAGAATTCTTATTTCCGGAATTACGTTTATTAAGCTCAATCCCCAAATTACAAAAATCATAAAAAGTGAGAAATACAATTCAATGTTTCGTTTTGCAGTCCAGGAAAATGAAAATTTAAAAATCCAGTGTATTAATAATACGAAGACGGTTACCAAGGAGATGACATCTATCCTATAAAAAAGTGGACTTTAACATTTATGTACACATTTCTAAAAATATTTGTTTTTTTAATCAGATGGAAGTTTTCAATTCGAATTTATCCGCAACCCATTCAAAAGCAATCAGAACCTTTAATCCGAACTTTCAATAAAAATAAGTCGGGTCAATCAGAGGGTCGATTAGGTAACTTCAATTCACACGCATCTCCCTTCACTTTTTTTTAAATTTGATCTGATTTATTCGGTTTAATTCTGATTAATTCGGATACAAATTTTGGATTGATTCGGAATGAATTTAAATCCAAATCTTTCGCAAGGGTTTCTAAATATTTAATTCTGTACCTCTCTTTTAAGTGTTGTTTCTATAATTTTATAAATAGAAACATCACTGTTGGACGCGAAAAGATAGAAAAGGATAGAGATTTTCTATCCCTCCCAAGTGTACACTTTGCATCCATGGATTGCAAAAGGGATAGAAAAATATTGGCGTGGTTAGACGAAGGAAACAGAAAGATAGAAAGTTGTTATTGTAGAGATAAAAATAGATTAGCATGGATAGGAAGGATACATTTTTCCGATCTATTTCAATCCTGAATATTGAAAAAGATTCAAATAGATAGACTATCTATCTTTTTACTTCCAACAGGGATTTTAAAATACTGATCCGCGATTATATCCAATTCGAATGTTCAGACTTTACCAGAACTTTACTGGGATTAGTCTCCTTAATAGTGGCATTTAAAATTGTACGTAATAATAAAAAAACTAAAGATATAGTTTAGATAATCACTTACATAAATTTGATTCAAGTGTAATCCATTAATTTATTAATTGATATTATTTTTTCATAATGAAAATCCAAAAACGATGGTCGGATGATACCTTGTTGTATCATTAAGTCAAATTCGATTTTTATCAGTTTATACCGCTCGGGAGCAAGTAATCTTGACTTGATATAGGAAATATGGATTGTCCTATTAATTAATATATTTGTCTAACTCAGAAGGAGTTTAAAGTTCACAACTGCACTAGTGTTTAACAGCCTTTATTTCTTGTTGTATTATATGCACAAGAATTGTACGTACGTCTTCACCCCACTGCCTCTTGACCCAAAGTGTACGAGACAGTATGGCGTCGCATAATTCAAGGAAATTATGATAAATATATATATATATCTAAAACTTACTTCGTGAGAATGGAAAATAATGTGCATCCAATAGGAGTGTCCCCAATATTCCAATCATATTTTATAATTTGATGGAAAACTCTTTCAAAGACAGCTGAAACACATATAGGGCATTATTATTCATCTGATCCAAAATATTGGTTTAAATTTAAATTTAAATTTTATGTCTTTTAATTGCCTGATTCCTGAATATAATTACTGAATAAAATGTTTATTTAACTTTTTCTATTAAAAAGACACTTTAGATTTTTTTTAAACTAATTTTAAAAGAAACCTTGGTTTTTTTTTACAAAATATCCTATATAAACAATGGGCTGATTAAAAATATCGGAGATTTTTTTTAATAAAGAGCAAACAATGAAAATACTTATAGCAATAAAATTAAATAAATAAATTATAAACAAAAATTTCGGGAATTTTGAGCTCCGGAAATATTTAAAATCGGAAATTTTAAATTTCGAGTTTTATAATTTCTCGTCTAAACAAAATATCAAATAAAATAACAATAAATGACAAAAAATGATAATCTTTTTTACTAATTAACAAAATTTCCAGCGTGTATTTGTAAAAATGAATTAATTTTTTACTTTTTAGGATGTGAATATACAATTATATTGGTTTTTCTTATCCAAAAAATTTTGATGTGAAAAAAAAAATGTCATATTTTGAGGAAAAAAATCGCCTACCTTATAACTCAGAAATATAAAATAAAAATATAATTTTACCAGTATTAAATGCAATTATTCCAAATATGAAACTCAGGAGGTAGTAATTCGTGCCATTTTTGGGTATCTTAATAATATTCTTCACAATGAAATAAAAAGCAATTAAGTGGAAAATAAGTATCCCAAATTGAATAACTGAAATATTTTCAACGAAATAATTGACTCGGTTATTACGGAATGTTTCCGATAACACTTCGTCGTCTCTCGCCATATGTTTCTGTTGACAGTGTTCTTACGTAAAAGCTGACTTTAAAGTACAAATTATTATCACTGTATTTAGTTCACTGTATCTTGGGTTTAATATAATATTAAAGTTATATATATTGTCATGTTATTTTACAGTATAGATGTGTGTAAATAGAGCACAACTCTAATCAAAGAAAAAACAAAACTTAAAAGTTCTCCACAGTACACGATTCGGAGCTGACAGTCTCTAAAATAATACTAACCTAACCAGCTGCCAGCAATGTGAAATTTGTAATCTAAAAGCGCCATCACACCTTTTGTATTTCAGTCGTCGACCGAATAACGCTAGGATATATTCCGCATTGCGAAACCCTATTGGAAATAAAAAGATAGAAATGGATAGAAATTTTTGGATAGAAAAGGATAGAGAATTTCTATCCTTCTTAAGTGTGAACATTGAATCCATGAAACGCAATCGTTTCCAAACTTTGTGTGTATCCATCGTTTTCACTAGGCTCTTTCTTTTTCTATTTTTTCTATCCTTTCCAAAAAATTTCAACCTTTTGTATCCATTTTCTTTATCTTTTTCTATCTTTCAGTCTATCTCTTCCAAAAAAATTAGAATATCTTTCTATCTCCCATTTGCAATCTTTTTCTATCCTTAGTTATAAACTTATTAATTATCAAATTTTGAACATGCATGATAATATTTTAAATACAATATTTTATACACAAATATTATTTTAACTAGTATCACTCATCCAAAAAAGCTCTATCTCAATCAATCCCTTGTTTATCTAATACTCTATCTTTATCAATCTCTATAAAGGATATACTTTCTAGTAAATTGTAAAAGGAGTAGAAAAGGATTGAGATGATTAGATTAAGGATAGAAATGTAGTGATTAAAAAGGATACACTTGGTAGCACATCTCTTTCAATCTCCCTCCTTTCTATCTTTCTCTAAATCCTTTTCTATACTTTTCTAAATCCCTTCCTATCTTTTTTCTAAATAAATTTTCTAAATAAATTTGAATAGAAAAGAGTATTGAGACAAAGAGAAAGACATTCAAGAAGATAAGTTTAGAAATAGCCTGGGAGAGAAATCAGGAGTTTGAAATACATAGCAGTAAATGCCGATTGACATGGAAATAGAAAGAGATAGACGAGGAAACGGAAGCGATTGAAAGGTATAGAAAAGTAGAGATTGCAGATTTGGAGAGAGAGAAAAAGAAAAAGATTGGAGCGAATTTTGATTTACAACAAGATAGAAAGGTATAGACAATAATACGAGAGAGATAGGAATAAAGAAGTGGGCACTGAATCAGATTAGAGCAACTTGTGATTGAAAAGGAGACAGAAAGTTATAGAGCAGAGTACGTGAAAAACAGGAAGGAATGTAGATGTGGGTATTGAAAGAGATAGGCGTGGATGTGGATTGAAATGGAAGGGAGAGAGAATACTGGAGATTAAAAGCGAATTGAGATTGACAAGGATATAGAAAGGGATAGCACAGAGATAGAAAGAGATAGAGAAGTGGGGAATGAAAAAGATAGAAAAGAACGATGAGTCACAAGGAGATGAAAAAAGATACAAGAAGTTGAACAAAAGATAGAAAGCGATAAAGAAGTGGGGATTGAAGGAGATAGGCGTTGAGGTGGATTGAGGTGGAAATAGAAAGAGATAGACAACAGATAGAAAAGAGGAGATACACAAATGTAGATGTAGATTTAATTGGAGATAGAAAATGATAGAGAACTGGAGATTAAAAGAGATAGATGGGGATAGACGAGAGATAGAAAGATAAATATTGAAATAATATAAATATTGACTTGGTAGTGTAGAGATTGAAAAGGATAAGCGTGGAAAAGATAGGTAAGTATTCAAATGATTAGACCAGTGATAAACATGGATAGTAAAGTAGGGATTGAAAAAGATAGGCGCTGCTATAGATTGCGAAAGGCATAGAAAAGGATTAGTATTAATAGGCGGATAATAAAGAAAGATTGGCGTTCATAGATATAAATTATTGGCGAAGATAGACGAAGGATACAGAAACATAGAAATATTAAGATATTTGGTAAGAAATCATAAAATTAAGTCTTCGGAAACTATTCAGTATAACAAAACAACTTTATTTAAAACGTCGTGACTTGTAAAGACATTATGAAGATATACGATTCTGATACATTCGATTGAAATCACAATAAATTTATGGTCACCCGAGAGATATTAGGAAGTGGCATACAAAAAATGTAACATTTCGTTATTCAGGAATTCTAAACGTATCTTTCTCCATTTAGTGCAAATGAAGTTCGTTGCTTTTCTCTTTCTTGCCTGTGTGGTTTTGTTCAATTTTCTTGGTAAGCATGAGTTATATTTTTTACTCACTTGACGAAACTATTGAATTTAAAAGACTAAAACAAAAAAGTGAATATTACAAGTGATATTTTTAAATGGTATAAATAATGTTTTTAATCTTTTGGACTCATTTTAATAAGTTTTTATTTTTTGTTTGTAGAATTCAGTTCAGCACAGGAAGGACAAGCTGGAGGATATGGAGGAGAAGGTGGAGGATATGGAGGACAAGCTGGAGGATATGGAGGAGAAGGAGGAGGATATGGAGGACAAGCTGGAGGACATGGAGCAAAACAAGAAAAGCCAGGCTTCTTTCCTAGAATTAAAGAAAAGTGGCAAAAAAACAAAATCCACAGGAAAATTTACAGTATAGCTCACCATCCTAACCAAGAAGCTCAAAAGGAATACGAAAAGATTAAAAAAAAATTGTTTGGTCATGGTGGTCAATCATCCACAAATCCTGGTTATCCATCAACAGGTGGAGCAAATTTTTCTGGAGGAAGTGCTGCTGGAGGAAGTTTTTCTGGAGGAAGTTCTCCTGGAACAGGTTTCTAAAATAATTTACAGAAATTTCGTAACATTACTGTAAAAATAAAAACATTATTTTCGAATTGTAAATTGTATCTTATGAATTACAATTTGAAAACTACTTTTGTCATTTAATTCCACTGATAATTCATAATTCATTGAAAATATTCCGAAAAACTGAGCAAGATTCTTAACTAATTCAAACTCTCTAATACGAATTTTAAAACATCTAGGCTACTTTCATTTTGTAAATTTTTATTTTATGTGATAAGAGGAAGATAACATCCGAACTGGTGGACACTAAAAAACCCAAAAGTAGATATGATAAAAATTCACATTTTTATATACATACCTACTGCTTTAAAATGTTTATCGTGAAAAATTGTATGACTAGAAGTTATATTAGTATTAAAATTAATTATCCAAAAAACAAATTTTGAAGTTCATAGAGTTCGTTGTCCTACTCTTAGTCCACTGAGCTAACGAAGGATTAAGGAGTTGTGTTGTAAAAACCAGTATCACTCATCCAAAGCCGTATCCCAAACTATTCCTTGTTTATCTAACTCTATCTTTTTCAATCTCTTTGTTAAATTCATAACTTATATCTTCAATCTCATTTATTTTGCGGCTATCCCTTTCAATCTCTTTCTCAGTATAATCACTAACCTATATTGAAATTAATAGACTTGATAGTATACTTCAAAAGCGATAGAGAAAGATTGAAATTATTATACGCAAATAAATGTGGATATCAAGGTATGGATAGAAAAGGATAGACTTCCTAGTGGATTTTAGAAGGAGTAGAAAAGGATTGAGATGATTAGATTAAGGACAGACGGACAGAAATGTAGGGGAGAGCAGGGCATAGAAGACCGCTTAACGTTCTTTCGTTGATATAATTATAAATAACAAGTATTTTTAATTAAAATTTGGTGTACATATTGCAAAAACTATCCACTTTCGATAAACGCTTTGCTAGAATACATTATTATTTTTAATTCGCATATATAACGGAAAATTTGGAAACAAATTTTTGGACCTCTGTGTCCCAGCCCGCGGGGCACAGAGGACTTTGCCGATTCTCTGTGCCCCGCGTATGTAATTGAGGGCCTGGATCGAAAAAGTCACTCAGCGCTCGAGATCGAGTAAATCTATTATTCCATTTTCATAGGAAAAAAAACTTTAAATAGAAAAAAGTCCTGTTTTTTCATTCTATACAAGAAAATATATTATTAAATTAAATTTTTTTAACTTTAAAATTTCAGTCCACCGAGACGTTTTGACAATAGTTTTACTCGATCTCGAGCGTTGAGTGACTTTTTCGATTCAGGCCCTCAATTCATATATAAAATGTAAGTTTTTACTATTAAACGTATTTTGTTATTAAAAAAAGAAATAAATAAAAAAATTAAAGAACTTTTATAAAATATTTAAGAACAATTCAAACAAATTATATATTCGTCTTCCTCTTCTACTGCAGCACATGCATCATGATGCATGCGTACCATCTAAAATAAAAAATATTTAAATAAATAAAAATATTTTATCAACAGTGAGGATATAAAATTCATAGTCGCAATTTGCATAGGTCCTGTGTGCCCCAGCACTACCTGGTCCTCTGTGCTCCCGCAGTCAATTCATAAACAATGTTAACCTACATTTAATACATCAAACATTTCGGTAACGAAACTTCGACAAAAACTAACTTAAGTAAACACTAACATATACTTAATAAACATTTCAACAATTAAAGTACTTATAAACAAATGAGAAGGCTATATGTATGAAAATTTCTTATAAGCTTTCCTTGAATTTTCGTTTTTTATATTTTTTTTCCAAAAGCGCTGATTCAAAATGCGTCTCGGCTTGACGCAAACTGAAATAGTCATTAAAGAATGTAATTACGGCCATTACGAAGAGATCGCACCACAAAATACATTTTTATTGAAGCGAACCCCTGTGCCTCGCCGGTCCTCTGTGCCCTGCTCTCCCCTAGTGATTGAAAAGGATACACTTAAAATACACTTCAAGAAAGATAGGAAAGGATTGAAAAGACTATACAAGGATAGAAATGGATTGAATTGTAAAGATTGAAATGGATAGACTTGATAGTATACTTCAAGATAGATAGTGAGAGATTGAAATTATTATACGCGGATAGATGTGGATATAAAGCTATGGATTGAAAAGAATAAAGTCCTAGTCTTATTCTAAAAAGATAATACGTATCGGTAATCGAAAAGTGTAACGCTCAAATGCGTGGAACCGATTATTTATTGGTCAATACAGAATACAGAAGCGCGCGTTCGGTTTCGTAGATTGTAAAAAGGATAGAAAAGGATTGAGATGACTCGATTAGGATACAGATGGATAGAAACGTAGTGATTGACAAGGAGACACTTGATAATTAAATTCAAGATAGACAGGAAACCCTGCTGGTAACATATATCTCTTCATATCTCTCAGACTATCGCTTTCTGGTAATATATATCTCTTTCTATCCGTCAGTCTATACCTGTTCCTGATAATATCAATCTCTTTCTATCTCTTAGTCTATTTATTCGAAAAAGAATTTATTCCTTTCTATCCCTAATTCTATCTCTTTTGCTAGAAACTCTTTCTATCCCCAAGTCTATCTCCCCTTTACTAACTGATTAATCTTCATTTTTTAAACAGAATAATTTTATAAATACAATATTTTATACATACATATTATTATAATCTATTATAATGTGGATATATATATATATATATATATATATATA
>UCOH01007566.1:0-15748 GCA_900474275.1 Synergus japonicus
GTCCAATACTGGTTCTTCTCGAGGATCCTGCAAATTATTATTTTTTAAAGATATATTTTTTAAAATATCTAGGATCCTGTAAAGATTCCTAGATAGGAAACTATGTAGGAATAACTACCTGAAGGAAACTGCACAGGAACCTTTAGAGATTCCTATACAAGAAACTATATATGAATAATTTCCATTTATTAAACTTCGCAGGATCCTACATAGGATCCTTGTCTCATTTCTTGAAGGAGGCACATATCAGAAACTATATGGGAACTCTCATAGGAATATGTGCAGGTTATTCCTTTAAAAATTCCTATAATAGGATCCTATGAAGGAAACCATATAGGAATTTTCAGTAGGGATATACATGAACCTGTATAGGAATAATTTTAATTTCTAAAAATTTTAGGACCCTGCAAAGTTTCCTACACAGAAAACTATACATTTAATTGGGATACATGCAGAGGATCTTGTACAGTTTCCCCTGCTGAGTAATTTAGTCTGGAGCATAGGAACCTTTATAGGAAATAAAAGGTAAAGGATCCTACATGGGAACCGTCTTTCAATATGTATACGTACCAATTTTCTGTATGATCAGGAAACTACACAGAAACCTACATAGGATCCCTGTCACCTTTCCTTTAATGACACACACGTGAGAAACTATATGAGAAACTTAATAGGAATATGTACAGTTCTCTTTAAAGATCCATATAATAGGATCCTATAAAGGAACCCATACAGGAATTTTCAATAGGGTATATAGTTGAATAATTATGCAAAATTTCATCAATTTATCTCTACGCGTTTTCAAGATATTGTAGGATCGTGACATACACACATTCACACACACACAACACACACACACCCGGACAGTTTTTCAGGACATCATACTAGATATATTGCCCTTGAAATACGTTCAAAAAAACCTTTTTTAGGAAACTGGGTTTTGGCACCACTACAAAGCTTCCTGTATGAGGAAGCAAAATTAATAAATAAATATTTATAAATATTCCAATAGATCAGCAGTAATTATTGTATTAATAAAAAAAAATTTCGCACGTAAAAATTGTCTAAACAAATAAATAGTAATCATTTGTTATATATAAAAAAGGATATTCGAAAATATCCCAGATAACAATGTTTTGACTATGTAAAATCAGATTTATTTATTTGTTTTTGTGTAAGTTTCACCGGAAATTATCGATAATATTTGTTTTAATAAAAGTTGAGAAACTGAATTGCTGAAATAGTAAATATATCCCAATAAAGCAATGGAGCTGTATTGGTGCAAAAAAAATAGAAAATAGATTTTACAGAGTTCCAAAGTATTTTGCAGAGGGTTAGTGATTTTATAGAATAGTTTTAAACTTATTAATTTTCGAATTTTGAAAATGCATAATTATATTTTAAATACAATATTTTGTACATAACTATTATTCTAATCTTAGGGTGGCGTCCAATGATTGCGTTTTGCGTTGCGTTATAATGAGAAAGAAAAAGATAGAAGTATACTTTCTTCTCTTTTACTTTTACATTATGACAAACCATGAGAGTGAGAGAGACTTACCATCACTACTATCTCTCTCACTCTCATGGTTTTGCGCAAAATCGCAACGCATTCCGGATCCATGGGATGCCACGTACCCTCATGGGATGCTACCTTTACCGATAAAGAATACTGAAAAGTCCAAGCTGTCTAATGTTTAATCCACTGAGCTAACAAAGGATTTAGGAGTTGTGTTATAAAAACCTGTATCACTCATCCAAAAAAGTTCTATCCCAGTCTATATCCCTTGTTTAAGGGTGTTCTAATCTAAAAATTCGATTTCTTCCTTTTACTTAACAAATATTAAAATTATAATTTTTCCCCTTTGTAGAATTAATTAATTTTTAACTAGAATTATGCGTACAGAGCGATAAAATATCTAATTCAAATATTTTTTATTAAAATGAAATTATTCAATTTTGACGTAAGATTATGAATTCCACATTTTACGCAAAAAGTATCAAAAGTAAATATTTTTTCGTTCTTTACGCAGTTTTACATTTAAAAAAAGATTTGCGTTACAGAGCGAAAAAATATTTATCTACAATTTTCGTTGAATAAAATGGAGAATAGAATTTTGAGTTTAACACTTGGGTTAACAAAAAATGAGGGGGTCAAATTTTACACAAATATAATACATTCTCTCTGATGAGAATGTAAAAATAGGTAGAAACAGATTGGTAAGGATGGGGATGGATATTACACTTGTATTAATTTTTTCTTCCTATTTTAATCCTGAAGGTTGGAAAAGATTCAATTAGATAAACATTCTATCTTTTTACTTCCAACAGGGGCGTATTAATTTACTCGAAACTAATCTGGAATTTATTCAACATTTTAAGCAAGCTTAAATTATCAATTTATTGGTGTCCGAAATTCCGAATTTACCTAATTTCTATAATATACCCCATATGTTCAAAGGTGCCCTGTTGGGGATATCTTTAAAAATTGTATTCTATGCATATAGTTGAGAGAATCTTATTATTTACTGTCTTGAAACATAACGCTAGGTTACATTACTCAATCTATACTGGGAAATGAAAATGCGCCGACTGGCGCGGCGTTATCTGCATTCCGCATACTCAGGTTACGGATGTATTATAATTAATGTTATTCTTTGCTCTCTAAATACTGCGACATCTGTATAGTGTTGCATTCGAGCCGAGAAAATCGGTTACCTCGCTCGTTTCATTCAATTCCCAGAATGTTTTTCGATACAATATACTCGGTAAATCTTTTGTTTGTATCGTATCGGATCATCTCGTCATTCCGAGAGAGAAGTTGTCAACTTATTTCAAATTTTGACGTTTTAGTTATCAAATATTTTTAAAAAATACCAAATACAAAATGGACAAAAATTTAAATTCCGAGGTTGACACTAGAAATGATTCATCTCATGAGGAGTCTACAATCAAGTACAATATAATTATATATATTATATATATGTTTTAAATTTTAAAATATCTTATTTTTATTAACTTAACCTTCTTTATTAAAATGTTTATAATTGATATAAACGTAGCGTTCAAGCTGGAGATCCGTATTAAATCTTATTTAAATTTGTTCAGTCACATATATTTCTTAGAAAACATCTATAAAATACTTAAAATACTTTAACAATTTCTAATTATCGTTGAAAATATGTCAGTACCTAATCTTTTTAGAAAATTTATATTGTATGTCCTTTAAAATGCGCTCGGCAGATTTTTAATAATTCATATTTATGTTTTATTAACTATATGTATTGAAGTACATTTTGATTGAAAATATTGAAAAATTTATTTTAAAAACTTTTGTTTAAACCATATATGCCACATACATTTTCTTCATGATAAAAAATTATTTTTATTTTATATTTCAAATTATCGCACATAAATAATAAATAAACCGATTATATCGAATAAAAATATACATTTTCCATAAAGGTAATGACATTTATATGAAGTAACCTTTAATTCATAATAAACAGAATAAAAAAACAAATTTATTTGACAAGTGTGAAATGTACTCGACGTTGCTCGGTTAAAAATCGCTCGGTTATATACTCGTGAAAACGGGACAAGCCGAGACGATAATTTTGACAATTGAACGAGACTCTTTCTCGTTTCGTATATTTCTTGTCAACTATCGCTCGAATGTCAACAGTTAAAATTTTACTATTCTCACGGTTTCTGAATAATTCCGATTTCACTGATTTCTCAAATCTAAAGCATTGTAATTTTCGAGATGTAAATAGTGTGGCCACATTGGATCGCTATAAAAAGTCCGTACAGTGAAGCAATTTTTTTTACTTTAAGGATTTTATATTGCTTCCAGAAACTTGAGCTATCTAAATCCATTATTATTAGCAAGAGGGAAAACATTTAAAAAAAGCTGCTTTTGAAATAATGCTGAAAAAATGTACTTTGACTTTATCAAGTACACATTTGCGTAGAAATAGAGGCGGCTCAAAAATAGGTACATTTTTGATAAAGGTTGCTAATAAGAAACTCATTAATTCCATAGAGAGGAAAAATTCCAAATTTAATATCCAAATAGATTATTTGAATATAAATTATTATTATATAATACTACATTTTACAATGAAAAGTTTCTCTGTGTAAAAACTGATTTTCTTTCTATTCTTTCCCATTTTCAATCCTGAAATAATGAAAGACCTAGGAATTACGTTGTAAAAACCAATATCAATCATCCAACACAGTTCTATCCCAATCTATCCTTTGTTTATCCAATGCTATCTTTTTTCTTCTCTTTGTTACTACCTTGTATCTTCAATCTCCGCATTAGTAGTATAGAGCCGGTTTACACCGTCGAGTTTAGGCGCGTGTAAGTATAGTTACGCGCGCATAGAACTTATAAAATTCCTTTTTTTTTTTTTAGATTAAACTTCTTGGGTTATTTTTTTCTTTTTTGCTTGAATGACAACCCTTTTTTTTGCTCTCTTCAAGGCGCAAGATTCGCTCCTCCCAAGAGGTTAAATCTAAACAAACAAATGAATTCTATAAGTTCTACGTGTGCGTAACTATATTTACACGTGCCTAAACTCGACGGTGTAAACCGGCTCAGTATAACCACTTATAGTTAGTATATATAATCACTAACCTATCTCCATCAGCTCTGTTAGAAGTAAAAAGATAGAAAAAGATAGAGATTTCCGAGATTTTCTATCCCTCCCAAGTGTACACTTTGCATCCATGGATCGCAAAAGGGATAGAAAAAGATTAGCGTGGATAGGTGTGGTTAAACGTGGTAAGGCGTGCATAGATGAAGGATGCAGAAAGATAGAAAGATGGAAATTGAAAAGAAAAGAGATTATCGTAGAGATAAAAATAGATTAGCATGGATAGGGAATGATACATTTGGATACATTGTTCTTTTCTATTTAAATCCTGAATATTGAAAAAGATTCAAATAGGTGGTTTCACTCCTATATCTTTTAATCTGTTCTTCTCTATCCCATAAATATATTACTTATAATTGTTATAATCGTAATTAAAATGCATAAATATCATGCTTTTAGATTTTAAATAAATAAAAAAATGGCGAGAAAAATCACAACAAAAAGGATAAGTAATGTTTAGATTAATTTGCTTTAAAGAAAGAGGCTCTATAAATACTCGAGCTTAAGGGGTTAGTACCAAAGCTGTTTTCACCTTTTTTTTTAAAGAATATTTTTATCAAATTAAAATTTATATTACAGATCCTAACTTTTCACACATGATGATTATAGATATAAAACACTATTACAAAATTTTTTTCTTTTTACATTCTCATCAGAGAAGGTATTATTTTTGTGTAAAATTTGACCCCCCTCCCAGTTTTTTTCAAATGTCCACGTTTTGGGACCCCCTGAACCCGAAAAACATGTTTTTACGAATGTGTCTGTCTGTCTGTGTGTCTGTAGATTTTTAGTTTATGAGCACGATAACTTTCGAAAGAATTTTGGTTTGTCCTTTGGTATACTTTTTTAGTGTCCTAAAATGAAGGTCAAGTTCGTTAGCCAGCCATTTTGGATAAAAATTTTAAAATTTGGAGCATTTTGAAAATTTTTGAAACCACTTTTTTTTTAAATTAAAAAATTCTAATGACGGATCTTCGTAGTACTCAAAAAGACGAAAAATTTTTCTTAATGCCTTTTTGGGATAAAAAAAATTGAAAGACTTATAACATTTTGAAAATCCAAAAAAATTAAATAAAACTTGAATTAAAAGCCAAACAACGCACGATATGAAAAAAAGTCTAAAGATGAAAAATGTTTCTGTTTGAACACTCTATAGGATAGGTATAATAACTTTTTGAATTTCCTTAAAAAATCTAAAATTCAAATTTAGAGCCAAATAACGCGAGATACAGAGAAAATGATAAGAAACATAATTATTGGCCTTAAAAAGATCTACTAGTTCCCCTTGAACCATTTTTCAACAGGATGAGTAGTTTTCGTTTTAATTATGAAAAATATTGTTAAACAAAGCCGAGCGCGAAGCGCGAGTGCCCTGATGAGAATGTGCTCCTTAAAGTCGATAAAACCTTAAGTAAATTAGTTTTCGTTCGCATTCCATTTCATTTTGTAGTAATTTAAATAAAAAAATAGGTGCCAGCGCGCGAAGCGCGACGTGTGTATGAGAATGTGCCCACGTAAGCGGGCAGATTTTTTTTTTAATAATAAATCTGGTTAATATGACTGCCGGAAGTTACCCATTTTAAAAACTGGCGTGCATGATTCAGAAAGAACTATTGGACCGATAGGGCTGAAATTTGGATATGTTATAATTGAAATCCGAAAAAAAAAAAAAAATGACCGTCTTGAAAATTTTTTACCTTTTTATAACCTAAATTGTTGAAAAAAAGTGCTAAATATTAATCAATAATTATGATTTTGGTTCATACCATAACGACGATCGGTCCAATAGTTTTTTCTGAATCATGCACCACAGGTGGGAAAACGTTGTTACGAGAAAAACGCGTTTAGTTTTTGATCTGAAATACAGGGTTAGCAATTTTTATCTATAAGTATCTTCTAAAATACTTCATTTACGAAAAAATGGTTTAGACAAAAGTTGACCAGGATCGAGAGGGCCATTTAACTGTACCATCAATTTTGTCCTTGAGTTCAATTTTCAGGGTCATTTGCTTAAAATGCGCGCCAAATGCACGTTCGGCGCGTTCAAGATGCTTACGTTGTTTCAGGGGCCTATGCCCCTGAAACAACGGTAACTTAGATAGTTACCGCCGTATCAATTGTATCAATGATACGGGGCCCCTGACATTTAGGGGCCCTCAAGTGTAAAAATTAAAAATTAAATGGTTGGAAGGGCCCACCTAGAGTAAGCTACGCCACTGCGTTGTTTTGCGTTTTTCGACCTATTCTCGATATTTATGACGATGACTGTACATACTGCTCTCTTTATTCTCTCGCTACACAGCTCTTTTTCTTTAATGTATTTGCTTCTCATTTGCTCTCGCGAGCAATAGCGTGTATAGCTGTACTTATGAGTAGTAGCTAGGAGGGACAGAGAGATGACTGCCATGGCATATGACTCAAGTACGCGCTCAGTGTTCTTTCTATTCCCGAATAGCATCCATCCATTCATCCACACCAACACTTTTTAGGGACTTTATTCCTGTTTTCACTAAACACAACACTGATGACGTATTTCATCCAGCGGGATAATGTCATCGAATATTCCCAGAACATCAGGGTCAATGGTGGAAGCGAGTTGTGCTGGCTGCAGTGTTTGTTTTGGGACGATTATCTTGATATTCTGCGATGTGCACTCCTTGAATGTTGATGTACCTTAGTGGATATCTTTATCTGATGATTGCTGCTTTCGTTAGTGAGTTCGAGTAGTCCTTAATCGGCGAATTGAATCTCGTGCTTCGATGTGAGGAGTTGAGTATATTGCTCTCTTTCTTTGATCCTTCTTCTGGATGTTAAAGCAAGCTCGACAATTGGTTAGGAGTAGTAGCAATCTGGTACGGAAAAAGTATCCCAGCATTAGTAAGGCAAGTAGAACTAATCCGCCATAAGAACCTTGTATTGAAAAGTGTTGTGTCGTATTGGCATGCCTTTATACGCTGAAATGATATAGTTGTTGTCCAATTATTCTAAAGCTCGTTCTCCATTGTGGTATAGACGTTTATCATGGGTTTCTTGGGAAGTCCTGTGGGTTAAATTTTGTTTAATTTCGTAGATAAAATCGTTACATTTAAATGGATTGTAGGTTCATATGTATTGCTAATACCGATTCCTTACTCAGTTGCAGACTTAGAAGAGTTGTCTGCGCTAATTTTACCTGACATCCGGGTGCTATTTGGATCAGGCCTATTCCTTGTAGTTGAAGATGATTGAAAAATTTGCCTATGCAAATCAATTGATTCGGTCGTTAAGGAACCACCCACTCAATGAAAGTATAGCTTTCAGATAAGGCAGGTCTGCGTAGGTTATCCTCATATCTCAAAATTTAAATACATTCATTGTTGATTCCAAAAGTAGTTTTACTTCACAAGTTTTGTAAGTTAAAATTTTATGAAGAGGAGAATCTCTGGAACAAATAATGACTTCCTTTATTAACTGGCATTTCTGATGCTCCTTACGAGTCATTAACAGGTAGGTTCAGCGAGTATCTTCTATGGCGATATGTGAGTATCTTCATTTTATGTAAGCCCTACGAGAGCTATTTCCTAGAAAGGATTGTTGTACAGGTAGTGGATGCATTTTGTACAATGTATATTCCACTCGAATATCTAGTAGGACTCAAAGTGTCCGGTTGTTGCACACTATCGTAACCATTGCAATTCGAGCCAACTGTCTATTCGTAGTTCTGGTAATGGGAACATTATCTTTGGCAGCTGATCTTGTATATTCGGAACACCGATTGGACTTGCTCCACTGTTAGTAGCGAAGGATGAAATTCTCCCTTCCTCGGGGTACAAATAACATTCATAATTCGTATGCCGAGCGGATATAGTCATCTATTCCAGTTTCCTAAGCATCTAGTGTTTTCATGTGTATAGTTGTACAACTAATTTTCTGAATATCTTGTTCTCTTCTGTTGATCTTTTGGATTGTATTATATAGTTATGTTAAGAGTTGTATTTATTGAGTCTCGTGTGCTTTTATGATATTATGCATGTTATCCAGTTGTGCTCGAATAACATGAGTCTGTTTTCCCACCATATGAGACAAATTCGCTTGAGCCTGGTTTAACTTGTTCATCTTAGGATTCATTTCTTGTCCATCATCGTATATTAGTAGCCTGACTGCAGGTCCAACAATCCCTGCTATGAATCCCAGTATAGGATCACCAGCTAAACACTTAGATGAACGGGTAACATTTCTATAAATCATACGGACTTGTGGAAGGGTTCGAGCCCATTTGGCTGATCATGGTTCAGGTACGTTTGTTATCTGGGAATATCCCAAATATTCCAAGCTTTGTACCCACTGGATTAACCAGTGTGTTCCAGTTTATTTTGGTCAAGCATGATGAAGTTCTAAAAATTCTTCATTTTCTGAATTTCTTGATTTATGAAAGACTTCAGAAGAAGAGTTTTTCCTTCCTCTTCAATTTTCAATCAGAATGGGAATCTCATCCGCTCGTTACTCTCGAATCATATTATATCTGGACTGATCTCGAATAGTTTTAGTTGTGATATATATACACTCGAAGGATAAAATTAACTTTGCTGAAAATATCTTTGGTAGTTTGAGGATATTTTACAAAAAATTTTTGATCAAAACTGGAATCTCATCCGTTCGTTATTCAGGATGTAGGAATTATTATTATGAGCGACAGCTAGGAAATGACTAAATTGCTGAAAGAAGGATATGAGAACTCATTTAGGTTCCTGTATCCAGATAAAGCGATGATGTTAGCGAATATATTCGGGGATGTGTGAGTTGTCTCAAGCAAAAAACTCGTGCGTGCTCGAAGTCCCAAATGAATGATCATCACGTACACCCCCGCAGAGCCCTTCAATAAGGTATCATTGGATACAATCGGAAAATTGCCCACTACACCTAATAGAAACCGTCACATTTGCACTCTGAAGGACAACTTTAATAAATATTGCATAGCCGTAGCGACTCCCGATCCAAAAACAACAACTATTGCTCATGCAGTGGCAACGAATTTATTCGCCCTGTACGGTGCATCAAGATGCATCCTCACAGACAGATGCGGCACCTTTATTAGCGATTTAATGAAAGAACATGAAAACATCTTGAAGGTAAAACTGCTCACGATTTCAGGTTATAGACCCTAAACCAATGGGTCCTTAGAGCGAAGTCACATTGTGCTCACAGATTACATCAAACACTATGCAAACAACTACGACGATTGGATCAACTTCTCCCATTCGTCAGGTTTACATACAATACTTCCCTACACGACGCGACCAATTTCACTCCTTACGAGTTAGTGTTTGGTTGAATGGCCAGAATTCCAAGCTTCTTCTTTGAAGGTGAAAACCTGGAAGCCTAAAGTACTTAACTCCGCGATTTAATCGTGCGAGTAAATGAAATCCAGAGATTGGCAGCTAAAAGCCAAGCTGAGATCTAAACAAATCTATGACAAAAGATCACGCTCCCTGAATGCCAAAATGGGTGATCAGGTTGTTACGAGAACAGGTTCTTATTATTATTAAGTAATTAGGGTTAAAGTTAACAGAGAGTGAGTCTCTTTTCTAAAGAATCTGATGGCTGAAAAATAGAAACTTATGCCCTCCTATAGGCTAAGGACCTGTAAACGTAACGGACGAGGGAACGTCTCGAGGGAAGCAAATAAGACTACATGAATTAACAATAAAAAATAATACAATTTTTATTCAGCCAAAAGGTTAAGTGATCAAACGAGAGACAGAACCATCGTGACCTGAGCACGGAAAGACTCGATATAATTCTAAGTTCAATGTTATGAGTGACTCGATATAAACTAATAGGTTCATCGTACCCAGAACCACGAAAATTCTCAATATAAAAAGTTTAGGATTTTCTCATATGTTAATGGTGCCCTTCATTGACAGTAATTTAAGAATACAAGTTTAAGAAATCGAATTGTTCTTTAAAGGTGATAAATAGTGCAAAATGACAAAGAAAATACAGTAAACAAGTAGTGAGAATTTTAAATTAGAAGACCAGCAGCTTGGTCCTGCGTACACTGGCCCTCCAAAGAAAACTACCTCTCACCAGGTAGGGTAAAAAAAAGAAATAAATAGTCAGAAAGATCCTAGCTTGGAACAGTGTACGAAACCTTTCTGCTATACTACCGTGAAATGAAGAACTGGCGACTGTAGATTCGATCGTAGGCTGGCTGCAACTGTAGGCGAGACTGTAGACTGCGTTGAGTACAAAATAGACTGATAGAGCCGCCGCACCATGTGTAGCCTGTGGCTCGTTGATCCGTCGCTGGACGCCGACCGTGGCCAAACGCCCGTCTTTTATCCCCGTAACATTAAATCTCGTTAATGGGAAAGCGCTAAAGCTATGCATCTAGCTTGCGTTAGTTGTACCGCGCACCGATCGATATTCGGTCCGACGGTGCGTCTGCCGTGTGTCGATAACTGCGTAAGATTGGTAGCCTGCGCCCAGGCGCTCTAACCGCTCTGTCATGCATCGGTAACTGTAAGGCAAGTTGCCTATATGTAGGGGTAATGGTATCCCTTACCATTACAAGGTGTACGTGGTCAAAGATACCAGACAAGGTATACTATGAATATTTGGACCAAATCCAATTGATCACCGGCAATTGGAGAATTCTAATCTCCCTTCAGTTGAATAGACTACATGAGGTTCTGGAGGGATACCAGGACCAATTTAAAAACATATTAACGCTTTGCAATTAGGACTAATGCAATTAGGACCCGGATGCAGGCTTACAATGAAGGAATTTACCTTATCAGGTTCTCTCATCAAAAGAGGGTCTATATACCGAGGTTATGTACCAACCAAAATTACGCCTGAATTAGCAGTAAAACTGACATTAGGAGAAGATATTTTCAACAAAAATGATCAAACGTTGGACCAACTGGAATCTCAAATGTATGATTTAAACCTACAACCACAGAATCAATTCAAAAAGATCAATATGATTTATGGGACATACATCGGCCTAAGCCTTATCCCAGTGGTATTGATGATTTACTTTTGCCGATCTAATCTATCGGGTCTTCTACTGTTGCTGAGGATTGTTCTCGAGCGACCTCTGCACCTGGAATAAATACAGTTCAAACAAAAAAAAATCTTAAAAACTAGTCGGCGTCCTTAAACTGCTCGGGATCCCATTCCAGAGCCTCCGCAGGAACCACTCCTACCCTCCATCCATCTAAAAAAAGAGAAATTAAAATTGATAAAACTGAATTGTAAAAGAAAAAGCAGGGGAGAAAATAAAGAAAACAACCTAACTAGAGGACCCCTTAGATCGGCCCGTCAACGGCCTAAAAATCTGGGCTCATTGCGAGCCCCAGCATTGCGAAAAGGCGCACCCCGCGCCCTACTCCTTGCTAAAGCCTTTCCGATGTCGCAAAGCGCCCACATTAGTTTCAACCTCTCTATATAGCCACTCAATAAAAAGGATGTTACGAACCAGCCCTATGAAAATATTCGTTTTTATTTTTATAAATAAATTCTTTAAAAGAATTACATACATGCAAGATTGGTTCAATAAATTTCGCTAGAGATTTTAATATGTTAATTAAATACATTAAGAATATTTCCTGAGGTCACTGGCAGCGGTAACCCGAGAATAATTGAGTAAGCCTCGTGTCTACGCACACAAGAGATACGCGTCATAATAAAGTTTTTTGTGAAGATATTCTTTAATAAAGTTAATGAAACACAGTTTATTTTAAAGTTAAAAAATTGGTACTTAGGTTCACTTAAACTGAACAATGGGATCCAAATTACACTTATGATACGTCATACAGTCACTTATATCTTATTAAAATTTGTTACTATTACGCCAGTTAAGAAAGTACTGAATCCGTTGGTTGTTCTTCGATTCCAGCTCGAGCCCTTTCTATAATTCGCATAAACTTGTGTAATTTCGCAACTGATCGGAGTTTAATCAAATCTAATTGAAATAATTATTACGAAGTAACATACTGTCCAACTTGAATGATTCATGTTCAACACTTAAGCATACACAGGTAGTGGCGAGATTTTCTTTACGCCTTGCTCGAAAACACCGCTCTCAGTTTTCACCTGAACGACCCTTACGATACCGTCTTTTTCAGGATAGACTCGCGTGATTCTACCAAGCCTCCAACGCAATGGTGGCTGATTTTTGTCCCTTCGTTTAAATATTTACGGCTCCAACGTTTCCACAAATCTTCTTTTAATTTTTGAATATGCTGTCATGAAGATAATTTATTCGTCCGAATTTGCGAAAAAACCAGGGCAGGTATACTAATCAATGGTTTTCCAATTAAAAAATGTCCTGGAGTAAACGCGCACAATTCGTTCGGATCCGACGACATCAACGTGAGTGGTATTGAATTGAGCACTGCTTCGATTTTACACATGTAAGTGCTCAATTCTTCGTACGTAAACAATGTCTCGCCTAGAGTTCGCAACATGTGTTTGAGCGACTTCACGGTTGTCTCCAAAATCCCACCAAAATGTGGGTTTCGCGGTGGTGCAAAATGCCATTCAATGATTTGCTCATGCAAATATCTTTCTATCACCTGATTGTGATTTTTCGAGGTAAGGTAATCGTAAAGCTTGCTCAGTTAATTTTTTACACCAATAAAGTTGGTACCGTTGTCTGACGCAATAAATGACTCAGTCGAAAAGCACACGAATACTGTCCCATTAGCTTTAACCTTTCCTCGATTACGAAGAGGCTTTTCTTTTATAAGGAACGGATGTTTTTGCTCATAGTCCATCTCTGCATTTTTTAGTCGTCCACGTACTTTCAGTAGATCCTTGTTGATGAATGGATTGAGTCTTCGCAGTCCCTATTTTCTCTGATACTCCCCACCCCTTCACAAGCCTCGAATCTCTTCATGAAATTCCTACCATTGCATTGCAGAAATTATCCGATACAACGCCTTCTGGAGTTCGCCTGGCGATAGCGAACCAGAAGAGCACATTTGCCTGCGTAACCTGTCGATGAAACGAAAACTCCTTTTTAATTTAGAATTATAATAGAGAATATATGTGTGCCTATAATATGTATGTGTGCATGAATGCAACGCGCATACACCGTGGCGAGCGAACATTCTATCACAGAATTTAAAAAGATTCTCTTAATATAATTATCATCTCTTAAAATTAAAACAAAATTAAATTAAATAAAGAAACATTTGAAAGTGATCAGAAATGATGACAGTGCTCCTGTCTCATATGGCTGCGATCACGCCACAAAGTTTCTCACGTCGACTCAACAATTTTAGCGAAAGATTGACGAGGAATGATTCCTATTTCTTTCATAAAATTGTCTACTTAGTAAAAATCCCTTCCTAATTTACTCCACATCAAACCGACGAGCCAAGGTGTTCCTGAAACATTTTCGCAGATACATGAGCAACCTGGTACCGACCAGAAGTATTCCTCTTTTGAAATTTTAAGTCGAGCAACCCGGGGCGGCCCAGAACTACTCATGCCTTTGCCCGTCCGGTGTTCGGTAAATTGTTCTCGAAGTGTACCTGCCTCTCAAATTCGTAAATACAATAGCACCTCTATTCCAATTCTACACGATAGAATCTCGGTAACGGAGAGAAGGCCGAAATGAGTTTAAGCTAAAAATCTAAATGAAAATTTCGGACGTTAAATAAGATCTTCTTTCCGACGGAATGCAGTTTAAAGTATTGATATCCAAATTGCATGAAACAGAAGTAATGCAACGTGTTCAGAAATTTCATCGCAATATCAAATCACGGGCTGTGAAAAGAATCTCTGACCAGTTAAATTCATCGATCGATTGGTTCGGACAGCTAAGTGTTATTAATTGAGCGAATGAGAAACGGGAAATTATTGAATTAAACGCAACGGCTGTGAATAGCATTCAATGTGACAAATAACCTCTGATCAATTAAATTCATCAATCGATCGATTCAGACAGCTAAGTGTTATTAATGTTGAATGTTGAGGGTGGTTTTAATAAAGATGTTAAGGGATACACTTTAAAGACTATGATAAACTTTATTACTATTAAATCTACATACTGAAGAGTTGTTACTTGTCCTCTTACTTGAAAGACAGAAATCAGAGAGAGTTGTGTGATCGATGTTCCGCTCGTGGACACCTCTAACACAGTGATTCTCAACTCATTCAATAATATCCAATGTGACGGGAACGTCATTTCTGTTATATTACAGCTCAAGGTTCCGTGAACGTCAAGGCGCGAGTCTTTGACGAATCATTTTAAAGTTTCGGATATAGTAGGTTCCTAATCGACTAGCAGCGATGCCTTGCGCTCGAGCGATAGCGAGTGCGCAACTTTACCGACTCTGCGTGGTCGCGAACACCTGTTAGGACCTCACTCTTGTGTCACCCTTCCTGTCGAAAGGTTGTTTTGAACTATTGTATAATTGGTTTAAAATATATTTCTATCGATTATTATTACAATTAAGAGAGTATAAAGAAATTAATTAGGAACGATACATAAAATATTACCTTCCCGTTGTATGCTTCTTCTCTACCATCAGGGATGAAGCGGAGCTACAGTTGATGATCCGTTTCTTCCCCAGTGGGCGTTATTTATTACTTAATTGATCGTTGTTTAATTTTGAACAACTCTAGTCCGTAAATGTTTAATCACATTCACTCGTCAATTTTTCCCACGCTTCACTAAATTGTTCTTTATTTACACCAAAATAACACAAATGGCTTCTAACCGAAGCAAGTGAGAGCAATTAAATCTCAACACCCCTTCTTGTGCATTTTAATATAAATAATGAACCCTAATTTCTAGAATATGAAATTCCCACTCGTTTTGAGATTCGAGTATGAAGATCTTTCTAGTGTGATTTAAAAATTTTGATTGAATTATTTATTGGCGCTCATCGTTCTTGAAGCAGAAATAATTTTATTTCCAGGAATTACTCCAGCACTAATACACTTAATATCTTAGTAATGTACTCTTCAATGCGAGTGTAAAAGTTCGTCAACTTTTAGGAATCACAATAGTCAATACTCACTAAAGCTAGAATCTTTATTCAGTCCTCCAATGATATATTTTTCTAAAATAAATTCCCGCACTAATAAGT
>UCOH01007568.1:0-87732 GCA_900474275.1 Synergus japonicus
ATATATATATATATATATATATATATATAATTATTAAAACTCAAGTTACAGAATTTATAAATACTTTTGTGAGTAGCGCTGACGCCTTGTGTGACAATAGCAACAAGGTTAGGATTTATATACTTGTAAAGCACCGACCGATCGTTCAACACTCTTCCTTGTGAGTGAACACGTTCGAGTGGATTCTTTGATACAATTTCAATTATTTTTTGGTTCTTTGGTGAGAGGATCAACTCCCAAACTTTATGAGCGACTAGATTCTGAAAATTCACAAATAATTAGTCTTTGTTAATAATTTTTTACTTGTACATTGGAGTCTTTCATTTTTTTGTAAATTGTTATTTTTACTAACCTGTTCCTGACTGTATGAAAGGGAAAAACCACTAAGGACGCCAGTTGTCTGATCAGCAGTGAACAAATAGGTGCTCTTTCCTACTGAAACTGAAACTGAAGTTGCCTCTTCAGGAAATACGTACACCTTATCCTTGTTATCGAGGATCAGTATACTGCGAAGGAAATCATCTGTAGCTGCATTTAAAAGCATCGATTGCTTTATTTTATAATCTAATTTATGTAATTCTCCTATTGGTTGTCCAGTGATCGGATTGAAAGAGTATATTATATCGTTTCCATTTTCCTGGAATAATTAAATTAATCATTAATTCAGGTTTTCTAAAACAGTCTTTATAGTTTCAGAAATGATTAACTGACCTTATTCGCTGCAATCAAAGTACATTGAGGAGGATGGGGAAAATGTCTACTGCCCCGTTGCAAGTATAAAATCATTTTGTTTGAATCTTTCGATAATCCTTTAATGTTTGGCACTATAATTTGCCAAATGATTTCTCCCTTTTTTGTCTCAATACCGAAGATCTTTAGAATAAAAAGATTCATTAACGATGAATAATTGAAGTTTTCAAAAATATTTAACTTTTTTCTTATTATTAGATTAATACCTTTCCACTAGATGTTACTGCGACGATCATTTTGTGCAAGCCGAATTTATCTCGAACCAAATCTGCACGTTGATTCGATTGTGGAGGTTCAAATCCCAAAACGGATTCAAGAAATGTTTTTGCTTGATTGGCTTGTGAAGTAATTCTTCGCAACATCATATCAATTACGTTCCCTTTTGGATAAAAAAATATGTTTGTTAATTTTTTTCATAATGAAATGTTTTAGTTTCAAAAGCAATCAATTCCAGTTTTAGAAATATATTCTTGTATCGAGAATAATCGAGGAAATCAAAAAAGTCATACGAACGAATATATTTTAAATAACTGACTACCCTTCCATGCTACTAAAAATATACAAGCCACTTCAATTTTATTCTATTTGCATCTACAGAAGTGGCAAATCACTTTAAAGTTCTATAAAATAGATCCTAAGTCATCTTTTGCCATTAATTAAAATAAGTCTTAAGCGAGTAATTAAATCATAAAATATTTCTACTGGACTGAGGAATTACAAACATCTTAACAAACACAATTCATGCATTTCACTAAATTCTTGTCTTTACAAAACTTTTATAATTATAATGACTAAACACTATTTTTCATACTAGAAAAACCTAAGTAAATGAACAGATTCTATAATTTATTAAGCAGGCTTTCATAAACATATAAAAAATATAAGCAGGCCTACCGGTCTGTTTGTAGACCTAAAACAAAATTCAAACCATGCTCCTGTTAAGCATTTAGATATTAGAATGAAAATATAATTTTCAAACTAGTCTTTTTTGAGCCTCTACTTACATGAACTGTCTACATCAATACCTGTCGGCAGCCATTCACAGAAGAAAGTTTATTAATAAATTAAATCCCATATGTTAAAATTGAGAAAATATTATGTTCATGTTCAATGGCTCTTTCATTTTTTTTTTATAAAAAATATTGCAGGAGCAGACATTGTAGTTTTGTCGCAAATATGTCGCACACTACGAGCCCTCTTATATTTAATATATAAATTAAAAAATATTAATAAAAAAGTCTATACTCACTTTCTTTCTGGTCGAACTCCGTTTCAATGGCTTGATCTCGATCCGACATTGGAAGTTCGACAATTTCCGTAACTACGATGCTGCTGAGGGCTTCTTCTCTTACCCACATACGCTTCTTGTGTTGCAGCAATGCAAGACTGTGATCTTCCGAAGTCACAAGATGTCTGCACATTATTCCTTTTGATTGACGAGGACAAATTGAAGCCACAATAGTCGGATTCAGCAACGAATTGTAGTTCCAAGTGAAGGACAGGTTTGGCAACGGTACCAAATCTGAAAGCTCCGTTGCTGTGACTTCTGTAATCTGCATTAAAAAAAAAGAAGAATAATTATGTTTTGCACTTCTTTAAGATATATAACAAGATAATAAATTCTAATAACGCACCCCATTCTTGTTTAGTATTTCTAGCAAGACCTTCTCTTTTTCAACAGTGACAATATATAAACCAGCTTTGCCTACAATGTCTTTCTTAATCGGCGTAGGAACTTTTTCAGTGATAATAATTCGTTTCCTCCAATTACCGTCAGTGCTAACTGCAAGTGCTGATTGGTCGCCAGGTACTAATTCAAGGTCATAAGGTGCTTGAGACCCGGCACCAAAGATACTGTTTATTGTGATCGTCTGTGACTCAGAATTTGGCTCAAATATGTTAATTAGGAAGAGGATCTCGTCTTTCAAACATCCCAAAAATGGCGCTGCCAAAACACACCTGAGAAAACAAAAGATTATTTTTATAATTAGATTTTAGATATTCAATAATTATTCCTATCTTCTATTACTAAATTACTTGACTTACTTAGTTTCTGGACTTATAAATGGCGCAGAAACGGTTCTCGTTTTCAATTTCTCTCCGGTTTTACTGTCATAAGAAGTTACTTCCACGCCACTGTTGTAGATTGGCAAAATGTGATGTAATGTTCCATCTTTTATATGCCATTTCACATCCTCTATCCTGAGAAATTAATAGAAAAGACTAGAATTGATGATTAAACTTTCGGACTGAGAACATTTGTATTACACTAAATACACAGAGAGAAAGACGAGAGAACAGAGTGAACGTTTAAATATATTCGCCGTTATCTCTTGTAATATTATTAATATTTGAAAACCGTCTTTGCCAAGGAAGGAAGTGAAAAATATAAAGGAAAACCCACAGTTTTAAGAAATATTCACAACAAACAACTCATTCTGCACATATGGCCCTAACATTATTTTGTGTATAGTATGTGTAACTCTTGTACATGTTAAGAGTGATATGTGCAATGTAGAGTACATATATTATAACAAAAGAACCTTTTTAGATTGTATAATCCCACTGTAGAAAATGATATAAACGGAGAGTCAATTCTGAAAAAATTCATACGGATTGTTAAAGGCTTAATAAAAGAAATTAGTGTTACACAAAGATTAAGCCAGAATCTTATAGTGAGAATATTAGATATTATAAATTTAGGTAATCGAACAATAGTAATGTTTTTGAACCAACCTGTCAGGATTTCTTTCGGTCATAGGCCATTCGTTCAGAATATGCCCAGTCGCTAAATCCCACGCCCTTACAATGGCTGGAACACCTCCGCTGACAGAAATTAATTCGCCTTCTGCTACTCCACCTAAGGCTCTGATTCGACCTGCGTAGCCTCGCTCCAAAACTCGCCTCCATAGTATCTGACCTAAATTTGTCAAAAGGTAATAAATTACATTGATTCTTAATTTTTTGGTAAATCATTATAGTTTGTCACTTTGACTTGGTGCTTTCATAAATTTCAGATAATATTTTCCATGTATAATGTTTATGAAAAATCAATAAAAATTCTAAAGAAACATATAACATTGAAAACTTCTTTGAAATTCGGAGCAAAATTTTCGAAGCAATTATGAAACAAAATTTTGGAATTCATATTATAAACAACGATTAAATGTTTAAGAAAATGAAAGCATGTTTATATTGAAATAAAGCGATAAATAAGGGAAAAATAGTAGAAGACCTTGATTAATAATTAAATGAAAACAACACTCACCTGATTTAAGATTGAGAGCAGCTATGACATTTTCTTCTGTGGCGACAATGATTTTCTTTGCAGTTGACACTGTATCGAAACTCGCGAATTTAATTTTTCCCACATAGCTCTGCTTCCTAGAAATACACGTACGTAGACATAAATTTATTTACATTTAATTAAGCAAAGAATTAATTGTACATTATTGTCAAATGAGGTGATCATTTGTGTACATTGTTTAAGAGGTTGGGACAACCTGACGGAAATTGACATGCTTAACAGAGGCATAGTTACCAGTCAAATTTTCCAATTTGGTCCTCATAGAGACCCAGGGACAAATTGAAAAGTCCAAACAACACTATTAAATATTGTATTAGATGCACGTCTGTTAAAAAACGGTAAATATTTTTTTTGTAACTACATTGACGTTGAATTGAAAACGCCATGACGTTGAATAAATCTGATGTCTGTGAACTCTGTGAACGTGGCCCTTTTTTTAATCGCCGGCGGCCATTTGTAAAATGGTAAGAATTTACTATTAGCGACACCTGAAGTGATTTTGATTAATGAAATAGGGTGCCAAAATTCAAACATCTTGAAAGTTTATTCAAAATTGAATTGGTCTATTATATTTTCTTTTTTTTTAGTTGTATAGTATTTACATTCTATATTTAAATTCACACTTTTTCGAATATTTTTAAGGTCAATTATTTTCCTTACAAGTTACACTTCTCTGCAATAATAAAAAAAAAGTCGAAATTACTGTAGAGAGTTTATTTTAAAAAGTTCTTTCAAAATACAATATAAATAAAAAATAAATGCTTCATAATATCATGTAGAACATGCATGTTTATGTGAGTATGTTATCCATCTTTTCATTTCACTTTTCAAGTAAGAGAAATATCAAGAGTAAAAGTAATTTCAAGGCCTATAATATTCTGTTAGTGTCCTGCAGCAGTAGGCAACGCAATAAAACGAGAATAACTTGCTCTTAAAAATATTCTTCCAGCCCCTTTAGAATCTAATTCTCTGAATTATTCGGGTACAAAAATATTTCTACTCGAAACTTAATCTCAAGAATCCAAGAAATTGTCAAAACTTTAAATATTAAGAGAACTGTTCCGTTTTATTGCGTTACCTTTACAACCTTATTAAGTTCACACAAATCTTAAGAAATACGGATTAAAGATCGTGAAATAGTATCCTGAATTTTGATCTTAATTCTTACTATACAATTAAACATGCTACTAAAAATGATGCAAATTAAAATCATTAATTTTCGGTGTTTGATTTATTTTGTCTATCCCTAATTTTCTGAAGAAAACTACATGTTGGGATAACATTGACATGTCCTATATAGCCTCAATTTATAACATATTTGTCGCGTCTTGACCTTCGAGGAAATCGCGGCTTACTTAATAGATAAAAAATAGGAAATAACCTTCACATTGCAAACAAAACTTCCAAAGCAGATTCACGTTGACTAGAATATCTTACAATCGAATAATTTATCCTGGAATTATTTGCCATAAAATGCAGCAAAGGTAGTAAATTACACAATATAATTTATTGTGATAAGCATTTAACTTTGGTTTCAAGCGTTCCCAAGTGATTTTCGTGAAATAAGACTATTTTATAAAGAAAACTGGCAATTCCTTTCAATCGCATTGACTCCATGCCATATACCTTTTCCTTATTTACATTTTAACACGTTAGCTGATACAAGTCTGTATGGAATAAAGATATAAAAAAGTCGTGTTAAAAATGAGAACAATTTTTCTTACAAAAGAAAGATTGTTCTTACCAATCTTGAAATCTAATAAATTGTAAATTAAAATCATTTTATTGGCTAACGTGTTAAAGATACGAAACGATGTCATACAAATTCATAACTTATATAAATTCAATGTAAATGTCTATAAAAAATTGCAAAATTACAACACTTTCATAAATACATTCATAAATTAGTATTATGAATGAAGCAAGAGTTGTGCAGGTTATCGATAATACATTTTGTCTTAATTTGTGAAGTTTCTGTCGCTTATTAATTATTAAAACTGAAAAATTGTTCTAGCCATTTATTGAAAATAAAGAAAATAAAAGGAAAAAAACTAATAAATAATTAAGAACTTGATTTTACAAGCCTCCAAGCTATTACAAAAATTTCATATCCACATTTATTATACTTTTCTCCAACTTTGATAATAAATTATACGCTTGACCGATCAAATTATTTACTCTTCACTTCTTCTTCATTTAATATCAAACATAAAACTAGTGTTTCAAGTCCTGCACAAATTTAATGCCTGTCATCGGTCTCATTTAGCACTTAATAAAAAAAATTTCACACGCAAAATAGAATACACACTTAAAGTGGGACTTAATTAATAAAAATTACGGATATAATATGGCTCCCAAGCTTGGCTCACTTTCGTTCCTTTTACAATAAATTAAAATCTTCTTAGGCTTCATTTTAATTGTACAAACTACTATCTTACTCTACTATAGCTGCTGTCACAAACCTTCTTATGGTACCAAAATTAACATTAAACAATGTTCTTTTACAAAGTTCGACGGTAAAGATT
Source organism: Synergus japonicus (assembly GCA_900474275.1). NCBI lineage: Eukaryota > Metazoa > Arthropoda > Insecta > Hymenoptera > Cynipidae > Synergus > Synergus japonicus. The sequence goes on from UCOH01007568.1 coordinate 6,583, forward strand.
GTGAACGTGAATCGGAAAACTGAATTTAAAATAAATGTTCTACCTATAATATACAATAAATGCAACATGTGACATTAATTACTATGTTACAAAACTGTAACGAAACTTTTTTGTGAACGCGAAGTACCAAATCAAAATCAAAGCTCTTTTCTTTTGACTGAAAACTCTATTGATAAAATAATCAAAATAATATTGATTTACATGATTAGCATCAAAAGTGTGAAAAAATGTTTGTTTATCAAAAAATTTGTGACTGAATTGTGCTTTTTCGCATTTGTAAGCACCAAAAATGTTTCGTTTTTAAAACTTCATTTCTATCAAAAGTGTTACGCCATATTTTTATCTTGATTATCTAGGTGCATAAAGGCCTGTTTTTTTCGTATATCGTCAAATTAAACTTTTTGTGAAAATCAAAGATTCTTCAAAATTATAAAGATCAAATTAAAAGAAAAATTCTTTTAGATCAACTGCAAGGCATTTGTTAAAACTGAAATTAATTCTTATTCTACAGTATATGTACATTTAGCAATCAGGAATGAGCCTGTCACTCAACTTTTACTGCATTTTTGAATAAATTAGATATTATTTAGTATTACTCTGCCTGTTTCCATTCATATTCACTTTTGTTTAGACACATAAAGAGAGTAATTCACTTTAATTTTCAATATTAAAAGCAAATGGCACATTTCTCGCATCTCTTTTCTAATCTAAGCTTCATCAGATTATTAAAAATAGCACATTCAAGAATAGGCAATATGTTTCTAGAGTGCCACATTTCACAAAGTTGAAACCGTAAAAATGTTTAATTAGTACCAATGTTTCGTTATCATTAATTGCAATTAAGTCTTTCAATCGAACTTGTAATTCGTCGGAAAAGATGAAGAGTGCCATAAATAAAAAATAGAAATATTCCGTCTGAATTTATAATATTCATTATTTTAATTTGTAAATTACACTTATTTTTCCGAGTTTAGATTTTCATATCAAGTTTCTTTGTTACATCCGTTTCGTTATCATATACATAGAGTAATTATCTTTCTTTTGATTACTATTGTTTGTAACTTAATGAGGTAAGTCTACAAACCGTTTTATTCACGGCCGTAAAGTAATTCATGCAAATCGCAAAAATATCGATTCGTTTCTCTACTTTCATATTTTCACTCGTTCTGAAAACTTCAAGAGCTCACTGTATCATTTCTTCTTTCAGTATTGAAGAAGTTAACGAATACTTAAATTGCAAGCTTAACCCTTACCAACGTTTATTGGTCCTTCACGAAATTGAATTATTAGTTCTTGATTATTTAATTATGTAATTAAACAGCTTTGGCTTATATATTTTTTTTTCTGTTAACATTTAGGCCTTTAAAGTTATTATTTTTTCTAAACGAAAGCAAGGGCTAATTTTGCAGCACTGAAGTGATGTCCATTGTAATATTAAATTCACATTTGTGAATATATTTGCATTAAATCTTTTATTTCTACTGATAAATATGATGCACTTCCACTTCTTATCCCTTCAATTTTTTAACGCATATGCGCTGAAAAATAAGAAAGAATTTTTGTCCAAGCCATTAATTTTTGCAACTTTTCTTATTTTTCAGCTATTGTTTTTCAAGTTACGAATGTCAACCCTGTCCATTCTGGTAATGTGTATAAAGTTATAAACTCTAAAAAGAAGACTCTTCCTATTTAAACTCAAATCAATGTCATGAAAAAGTGAGATTAAAAGTACAATGGATAATAAAACGTGTTTAAAAGTCTTAAATATGTTTCAACTTCAGTCATTTTCTAGGTATGCATATTAATATGGCAGTATTGTTTTCATTTAATAAATGAATTGCACGTTGTAATTTACAACGCAAAAAACCCTTTTTGAGCGTAACACATTGATACTTGATCATTATTAATTATGTATCAATGCATCTAAAACTGACGTGCGGAAGTGTAATAAATTTTCTTTACTATGGCACGACTCTAAATATGAACTATTGCTCTATCTTTTTCAATTTCTAATTAAAATGCTCGAACATTTCATTCTTATTCATTATTACACTATTTAATATTCATTAAATATGACTTCGTCTTCTGGACAAAAATTCGAATAACTGGCACTCTAAGTGACTAAAGCATCACTATTGATAATTTTTCTACTCAAATTAAGTTATTGTTTTCTTAAATCCTGCTCTCTTCAGAGTAAACAATATCTTTAATTTTATTATTATTTCAATGTGTTCTTAAGTGAAAATGCCATTTAGAACCCTCTCATAGAACACGTTCATGAAAATAAGTTATAAAGAGTGGTTTTTAAAATGGAATCAAAGCAATTAAAACTCAGTACTGAGATTCCGAAGATAAATGAGCTAATGGCATTAAAGCTGTTAGAGTAAATTATAAATATTACAAATTACGTGTCGATCGAACTTGTAAAACGATGAGTAAATCCTAGTTTGTTTCGATGACGAAGTTACTATATCTCTTTCTCTTTACCTATTTTACTGCCATTTTCTGCATGCGTCTCACTTACAAAAGATTGCACCTTCGTTGACGTCGTTTCTGAGGTTCAGGTTTCAAAACGGCGCGGACTGCCTCATCAAATACTTGCTTCAAACCACGCTGCGTAAGGGCCGAACATTCCATGTATTTCACAGCTCGAATCTGCAGCAATAATTAACGTAAATTTAATTTCATTGAATTTTTCTTGAATTTTAGCAAAGGCCTTGTGAATTAATAACAAAGAAAGAACTTTTACCTTATTGGAGAGTTTTTGTCCCTGCTCACGTTTAATAGCGCTGAGTCCTTGTTCGGCAAGCGCGGTGAGAGTTTCCCGATCATCTCGCAAATCAATCTTAGTTCCAACAAGAATCATTGGAGCGTCAGGGCAGTGGTGCTTGATTTCTGGGTACCATTTGCTAGTTACATTCTCAAAAGAAGAGGGGCTTGTAACAGAGAAGCAAATCAAAAACACGTCGGTTTGTGGATAAGAAAGAGGGCGCAATCTGTCGTAATCTTCTTGCCCTGCCGTATCCCATAGTCCTAAACTCACAGGAATTCCGTCTACCACCATAGGAGCGGAATAATTGTCAAATCTAAAACCAGGATATAATCATTCTTAATCGAATTACAATAAGTAGTACATCACAAGCAATAAAAAGGGATTCTTTCAGTTAAAAAGAGTTTTTAAAAGAATGTTCAGTTATTTTTCAAAAATTTAATGCCGTAAACAATTTAAGAGCTTTGTATAATTTATCTTTTTCAGCAAAAAATGTGAGTTTATTTTTAATCACTTAGAGAAAGGAAGAACAGTAAAAAGATAATGTGAAACGGATTGCTTCCTGTGAAGAGTAGGGTGTTTGTGAACCCTGCTAAACTATTAATAGACACCCTAGTTTACTGTTCTTAGGAAGACTTATGTGACAAAAAAACTCTTTCTACTTTAGTGTCACTTCATTGAGATATTTACGGAAAAATATACTACTCGGTTCTCGTGTAGTTATACACCTAAGCTATTTTGTTTGCTACAAAAGTGATTTGAATAGTTTTTAAAGTGTAAGGTACTACTGATTAGAACTATACATTATTTTTTGAGTTTTATTGTTTCCAATTTCAAGAATCACAAGTTTGAAATCTTATCAATTGTTTTTTAACTTTAAATAGATTTTCAATTACAATTTGAATTTCGATTAATACTAAAGTACTTACACTGTAGGAACATATTCGCCAGGAAAACTGTCTGTTGTGTAGGAAATCAACATGCATGTTTTTCCTACAGTTCCATCACCCACGACAACACACTTAATTGGTCTACCAGAACTCATGGTTATTGGCCTGTAAATTAAAAATCAAGATATAGATCAACAATGTTATTTTTCATTGTTAAAAAATAGCTGAAACTAGGAAAGTTCTTACAATAGGGGATTTTTAGGTGACGAAAGCTAGTCAAATCATCATCACGTTCATGTTCTTCTAATAATTTTAATTCTATTTCATTTAGAATAATATTTAGTTTATTTTTAATCCAAAGAATTTAATCTTTAAAATGTCTGTAATGGTAATATATTTTCAAAATATTATACCATTCTGAATTTCTTATTAACCTTTCTTTCGCAATACAATAAAATTAATTAAAATTAATAAAGACATTAACTTTTCAATTTAGCTAATTCAATTATATTATTACAATGCTTGAAAATGTGAATGATTTAGACAAACTATAAATAGTCCAAAAAAAGATACCGAGAATTAGAATACATGTAAAGTAACTTTTAATTAAGGGTTCAATAAAGCCTTAATTGAGCATGAACCGTTTCTAGGAAATTTAGCAGAGAATAGTACAGTAAGAAAAGAATATTTAAAAACTCCTAGCAGTTTAGTCACTCTAATCAATAAATATATCCAAACTCTTAAAAAATGTCGCACTTCGTTTAGAAATCTTTCGTTTGATAGAAGCGTGAGAAAAAGATTTATAAAAACTTGGAATATATATGTATTACATGTGAATAACATCAACAAAAAGAAGATACTGCCTGAATTAATCAAAAATTCTTTTAAAAACTTGGATATCTTAGGATAAGGTGTTCCTTACCAAAAATGGATTAGTAGCTTCGTCTAAAAGAAATTTCACAAGATGTTGTCCAATTCAATCTTTTTAACAAATCACTACAAAAGGTGCCATAGCAGTATACTAATTTTCAAGATTTTTCGCAGAAACGAAATACAAAACGAAGTTATAATAATTCTACTTTAGTAAACAGATGTTCCACAATCACTTTGATATTTCTCCTTTTAAGAACATTGAACATAGAGGCGCTGAATAGAGGTTATCTCACTCATTTCACTAAAGAACAGCCATCAACGAGTATATTCGTTTTATCCAAAAATGGCGATTCTCGATCAAAAAAACAGAACGTCCTTCAAGCACTTTCATAGGATTTTGTCACTTTTTTCGCAATTTGATTGCAAACTTGATAACTCCAAAAAATAAAGATACGCGGAAAACTAATCCACCTTCGCTATTGTATGGGATTGTATATGTTGTATGCGGTTGTATGGACTATGGTTGCATATTGTACCAGAGATGAAGATGATTGTACATACAAATACAAAAATGCCAAAAAGAATACATATATATAGTAAAATTTGTTGGAAAGTTCGGAAATAGTAACTAGTGCCATCTGCTTAAAAAAACATCTGTCAACAACCATACAGGCGCGTAAATTTGAATATACATACTCCAATATACAAAATATCTGAAAAAACAAACATTCTAAACAATTATTTTTTAAATTTACCTAAAATGATGAAAATGTGATTAAACTCTTTTACTAATTAAAAGAAGTTTTTAAATTTAGTCGGTTTATTATTTTTTTAGTGGGAAATCTGGAAAATGAATAGGCTGTACAATTTTTAACGAGCCCAACCTTCCTGACAGTCAATCCCCACCATGTGGCCTGTGACGTCACATTGCACAGCCAATTAGCCTAATTCACTGATCTATATAATACTAGATGGCGGATGCCGTGAAAGTGTCGTGACTAATTGAACGCCATTTTGTTTGGAAATTTGTTCACTTCGGGAAACTTCGTGGCTTGTTTCGGCAGCATTCGGTTCTTCGCGCTAAAATTTAAATGACGAAAGTTACATTGATTCTCGAATATCGAACCGAATGTTGCCGAACACGAATGTTATCGAACCGAATATTGCCGAAACAAGCCACGAAGTTTCCCGAACTGCACAAATTTCCAAACCAAAATGGCGTTCTAAAACACAAAAATTGTGTTCCATGCGCTATCCAGTTATTATAGAGATCAGTGGCCTAATTGATATTTGGCAACATGATCTAACTTGGCAACACTGTACTCTGATCGACTCAAAATGGCTTCGGCTTCCGTTCCTCATATACTTCATATACATATGTAGTATGTATGATTGTGTCGTATTCTGTCGTGTCCTAAATCTAAATCTTTACCTATATTCACTGGAAAAAAAGTGAAGTTTAGTGAAGTTAAAAGGTCGTTGTGGTTTGTGAGAGTAGGCATTTTATTAGAAGTGTGAAAGTTTATTTTCGGCGTTTCGAAGTTTCTACAAAAAGGTTAATCCTGCTGCGAAAGAGGAGAGATTTGATTTGAAGATTTGAAGTTCTTATCAAAAGGTGTGCTCTGCTCCAAAAAAGCAAAAGGATTTGATTGTGCCGTTGAAACACAACCACGCAATGAATCAATCGCGAAATTTTACCTCGCTTTTAAACCCAAGCTACATTCAAAATGCAAATGCTCAGAATGCTCAAAATGGAACGGCAGTAAATTCCAATTCAACTACCAATTCTTCTTCAAGAAAGCGTGAAAGTAAGTTTTTGTTTTTTTTTTTAACATAATTTAGCGGCGTTTTTACCACATTTCTTAGACTCAATCATTTATCAAAAGAAAATTCATGTTTTGGAGTAAAATAGGTGCAAATTTATCTGTAAACTTTATTTCAAAGAATTTAAAAACATGGATAATGAGCAGCAGAACTTTGATCCTATCTCATGTAGTACATTTAATGTGATTTAATGCACGTTGTCATTTTTTGTTCTGTCACCTTATATGACAGTGTGACCGTTATGAGATAAAAGAAAAGCAGCTTGCTTATTTTTAGAGGTTAGGGTACATCCGCATTCAAATGAATGGAATGAATCACTGGTGAGGAGAACCGGAAGAATTGGAAGGTTTTCAATTTTTTTCATTGTAAAGTTAATTCAAAATGCAGAGAAAATATGTTTGCTTACTGTACAGAAATTTTGTAAGGGTAGCTAGCTATGACTTTGCCAAAATTGAGGATCCAGCAATTTGAATAATAAATTGAATCATAAAATATGGAATGTAACTTAAAATAATGTTATTTCTTTCAGGCGATAGCAAACATGATAAAGAATCGAAGGAAGAACGCAGGAAGCGAAGGAAGTCAAGGTGGGGTGGTAGCGAACATGACAAAACTTTTATTCCCGGAATGCCAACAGTTTTACCAACTAACCTCACCCCAGATCAGGAAAAGGCATACCTCTGTAAGTTTAAGTCTATTCTGTTTCCCTACATTTTAAATTAAATTATTAGCGCTTTACTTATAAGACAGGATGTATAATTTATCGATTTGATTTCTGTGTATAATTTGTTAAAATCTAATTCATAGAGTAGATGATAATAAAGATGTAAGTATACATTTCTAATTTCTAATTAAAAAATCGATGGTCACCAAAGGTAAGAAAAAAGATCGTTAGTACGATGTAGAATTACAGAAGAAATTCTTTAGCCTTTTCCGGAATTTTTAAGCTTATCCTTGAAGAGCGTAAATGCTTTTTATTTTAATTTCGCTACTCTCAAATGAAAACAAAGAAACATATTGTTTGCAAAGTATATTATTATAACAAATTGACATAATCTAACTGTTGGGGTTTCCGCCCCCTCTAACCCGTTGGTTTACAGTTCAGCTGCAGATTGAGGAAATCAGCAGGAAACTTCGCACCGGAGATCTTGGAATACCACTTAACCCTGAGGAAAGGTTTGAACGAAATTTACGTACAAAAAATGACCATACATATCCACAAATCCTACTTATCTACTGACCATTCAGCAGCCCTCAGCTCAAGGGCTCTAAGATTTCTAAATGGCTACGTCTAACTTAGTGGAAAACTGATGATTTAAATGAAGCGGCTTTTATCCAAGCCGCTCCACATCACAGAAGCTGAATTTTGATAATATTGGTTTGACCTAATCAATTTCTTTTACTAATTCACATTCGTTAATCACTGCTAATCAGTTTTAAGTTTAAGTTAAAATGAAATCAGCTTAAATGACTTCAAAAGATGTAGAATAATCTTTATTAGTAAAGTAAATAAAAGAATAGCAGTGTTTAACAAGCGATAGTTGTTTTTGCCCTAATATTTATCACAATAGAGTTTCCTCTATCAAACTTGCGTAAGTTTAAAAAAAAAGACTATAGTGGTTTGTAAACTTTACGCGTAAATAGAGAGAAGTATATTGTGATTTGGGGTACAAAATAATGTATGTAGATAGAAATTAATTTGAATTTCTAAAGTACGGTATTATTAGGTCACAGAATTAGTTAAATAACACGTTAAATTATAAACTCATTTTCTTCTATTCTATCATAAAATTTAAGGCACTTATTGTTTACCGATTTTATTCATCTTTCGAGTCATCCTAGTAATCACACATTAAAACGGCGATTTTAGGGATAATTAGAAAAACCCACGAACATTATAAAGCGTTTAATCTTCTTTAAAATGTCTTATTCTTCAAATTAATTTTAATCATCATTAATTTGAACCCTAAAAGCACAAACTTTTCTGCATTTTCCCCGGGGATTAAGAATTTTAAAAATATATTTCCGCATAAAGTTTATAAAGAACAACTGGTTGTGTTCCAGTATTCTAAATGCAAGTCAGTCTCATCAATGTTTCGATCCGCAATCTGAAAATGTAGGCAAAAAATATATTTAGTACCATTTAAACTGTAAATTGTCCTTATTCTGTAACATCGGCTACACTTTCGTTGCCACTAGACAGAACTCCTCTCCCTCCCACTAATGTTAAATTTATCGCGCATAATTGCAGGGGGATAAATTAAAACTTAATACTAATTGCATCAAATGTATAGATCGATCTAACGTTACTTTCAGGTACTTCTTGAAACGTTCTTTGATTATATCACTTTAATGAAACGATTTATTCCAATAGGTTTAACCCGTTCAGTTTTAACTGAACTTATTTCTATACCGTTGTGTTTTATTTAGATTTATATACAGATATTATTGACTAATCAAAAGAAATTATTGTTTCCTAATAATCACAGGGTTTATCTCTTAGCAGCTGTCATCATTCCCAATTCTGCTGTGCACAAACGTGCAGTCTTCGAGTGGTTACCTTCAATAAATTAATAAATAAAAAACTTGCACTGTGCTTTACAGCAAAGCGATTCATTACTTTGTAATACAAAGGCGATGTTCGAAAGTAACAACTTCAGTTTTCAGAATTGGTATTATTACGGGGCCGTGATTGAAAGATTATTAAAAAAACGTAAACACCAAAAAACGTAGATAATTAACCGTTAATCATTATTATTAATCAGACGTTATTAATGACTATTTTCCGTAAAAAATATGCTGCTCTTATAAGGAACCAATAAGTTTGCTTCACCTATTTTCCATTCTTAACGAGACTCATTAAATATTTCAGTTTTCGATATCGCTTGTATAAAAAGTAGAAGGAATTGATTTAACAGCAATATGAAGTGTTAGATTATACACATAAACATTACTTTATCAATTTAAAATGATTTCTTTCCCAATCTAGTCCTTGAACGCGGAAAAGCTCTAATTTGATAAACTTTGATTAAATTATATAATTCTTATACTGAGCATTTCTTTAAAAGTTTAGTGATTTATTCTCAGATTGCGGAGTTGACAAAAATATCTAATAGTATGATTTGCTTTGTTTATAATTTGATAGTAGTTTAACAATATTTGATTCTTTTACTGAATAAAAAACTTTGATAGGAAATTTTGTCAATTCCGCAGTCAAATCACAGACACCACAGAATCAGGTTGCTTGTACGCTAGTAACATCTTTGTGCTAGCGGCTTATCGTAAGACTTGTATATTTTTTTTTTGCAGATCACCGTCTCCTGAGCCAATATACAGTAGCGATGGAAAACGATTGAACACGAGAGAATATCGTACAAGACGTAAACTGGAAGAAGAGCGTCATAATCTTATTCAAAACATACTAAAAATTAATCCGGATTTCAAACCTCCGCCAGATTATAAGTAAGTTTAGTTTCAAATTTAATTGATCAAATTATTGATATACATTACTGATTATAATTATTTTACAGGCCACCGATTATACGCGTGCACGATAAGGTAATGATACCTCAAGAAGAGCACCCTGATATCAATTTCGTTGGTTTGTTAATTGGACCACGTGGGAACACTCTGAAATGTACGTATAAGTTCTTTGATTGTAATACGTTATATTAATTATTAATCATTGAACTTGTCTTATACTATACTTACTTTCCTTTTTCTTTATTTATAGCAATGGAGAAAGAAACCGGAGCCAAAATCATAATCCGCGGGAAAGGAAGTGTTAAGGAAGGCAAGGTTGGTAGAAAGGACGGACAACCTTTGCCGGGTGAGGATGAACCTCTGCACGCATACATTACTGCGAATAATTTAGATGCCGTGAAAAAAGCAGTAGAAAGAGTAAGAATTTCATTATTGAAAGATCATAGAATCATTCATTTGCTTTCGTTGCAATTCTGAAATATAAACTATTTCTTATAGATCCATGAAATCATTCGACAAGGGGTAGAAGTACCAGAAGGTCAAAATGATTTACGACGTAATCAGTTGAGAGAATTAGCGTTGTTGAATGGAACGTTACGTGAAAATGATGGTCCGCGCTGCACAAATTGTGGAGCTTCCGATCACAAATCATGGCTGGTAAGAATTAATTTTTGTTAATTATATAATGGTATTTTCAATAATTTGAGTATCAATTTTACTCATATCTCAATCTTAAAATTTGCAGTGTCCTGATAAACCCAATGTCACGAACAACATAGTGTGCTCAAGTTGTGGAGGAGCTGGTCATATTGCAAGGGATTGTAGGTCCAAACGACCAGGTATGGGAGGACCTGCAGCTGCTGGAATGGGAGGAATGGGACAAGCTGGAGACAAAGCGAAGATCGATGAGGAATATATGTCGCTAATGGCTGAATTGGGAGAAGGTCCCCCTCCTGATAGATCTAAAAGTGGCCAACGGCAGAACAATTCTATTCCAAGTACTAACTATCCTGGTCTCTTTGATAGGTACGTACATATTTCTTTTTTAAGAACCAGAATTACTTTTCTTCTACATTCATTATTAATTCATAAAAATATATTTATTTTCTTTAAATAATAATGTTTATTTGCGAATTTTAGGCAACAGGCACCACGAGCCTTGATGGCAGCACCAGCTCATCCTCCGCCGCAAATGATGCAAGGTGGTCCCATGATGCCTCCGCCAGGAATGGCTCCACCTCCTTGGTCTCAAGGTGACATGAATAATATGAATGGCATGAATATGCAGTGGCAACCTCCAGTTAGCATGCCTCCACCACCAGGTGTCATGCAACCACCACCTCCGCCTCCTGGATCGAACAATCAAACCAACATTCCACCTCTCATGCCTTGGATGGCAGGTACGCTTTACAACTGTATGTCCATTTTATTTATTTCATTTTCCTTAACTGAGAAAATAAGATTACTTTAATAATGAATTACAATATTAAATCAAATTGTCCTCTTACAGCAAACTTCCAACAGCCTGGAAACAATCAGCCACCACCACCAGGTCAAATGCCACCTACTCAGATCCCACCTCCAGGGATGGGCATTCCACCTTGGCAACAAAATCAGCAACAACCAATGCGCCCTCCTCCACCAGGAACGGCTCCTCCACCAGGGTACCCAGCTTGGCAGCATCAACAGATGACAGGTTGGCCACCTGCTGCTCCAGTTCCACCACCACCACAACAACAAACTCCTACACCACCTGGTATCGACCTAAATTCTTTACCCACTTTGCTCGCTCAACCTCCGCCACCGCCACCCCCGACAAGTTAGTCGATTTCACACTCTTGCTAAAACCCCTAAAATAATGGGTGTGAAAGCAGTTAAAAGTGAAAATGCTAAGAAAAAATGTCTCATGTTACTTGAAGAATCAATCTTAATTTTGAAATACCACCTGACATATGCTAATAATTAGACTGTGACATCACTTTTACTATTTTTTTTTAAATGATATCAATAACATTCGACTGCACTTTATAATCCTTTTGCCTGATTTACCATATATGTGGTAAATCTCACAATCTGTAGCTTCAGTGCACAACTGAAATATGTTGATTCCTTTGGAAACATTAAACAGAGAAAAAGATAACTTTTGTTTATTTAGACAATAAAATTACTCATGGTTAAATAGTAAAATGAGTAAACCGGTTAATTGAATATTTCATGCATTGTTTTTAGCATAAATTTTTATCCTTCTAAGATAATTTAAAAATGAAGTCTTAGTACAATTGTCCGACAATTGATGACAGTTGACTAAAAAACTGTTTTTATAGATAAATAAGCTACACATACTTATACATATTATGTGACTTTGCTTAAACTCTCACTTTTTAATATATTATCATTGATGTTCATTGATTTTTCGTATTTAAGTATATTATCGTAGCGAGCATTGGTCATAAAAAAGATAATTGAAAATAATGTTTTAAGAGCTTTTTTTCTGAATTCGAAGTCACGAGTTTTCTGGTATCAGTCATTCTAAATTATATTCATCGTTTTAGTAACATTATATTATTTATCAATTTTGAGAATATCTCACATACAGTTTTCACCAAAAATAATATGTATGTCTTTCTGCTAGAAATTCGAAGTATGTAGTAATTTCTTAATATTGTAAAACATTCTTTTTGGTATCATGTAATATTTCTATTAGCATACGAAAAATTTAGTTGGTAAAGATTTGTCCTTGATTCTATGTATTATGTACACAATAAAAATAATGAGAGAAATTTGTGTTTTAAGATTTTTACATAAATACATATATATGAACCGTAGCGACCTATGAACCCGCAATGCGTTGCGTCATAATGAGGATGAAAGAGAAAGAAGTATCATTTTATCTCTTTCACTCATGAATTTGCGTTCGAGAGTGCGTTAAAAAACGCAATTATGGGTCGCTACTCTGACGCAAAGATTGTCTTTTTCTGACGCTAGCCTGAGAATAATTTACGTAATATTACAAGTACGTACGTAGAGTACATGTTTTTTAAAATGGTTTTTACACTGTAATTTACTAGGAATTTTACCTAATTTTACCACCTTGGTTGATTAAATTATACATTTCATAAATATATTAATTACACCTATTATTTATGTATATATTTTTATAAACATATGATTACTTTTTTTTCGAGTTATGCGTAACTTCTCAGCCCTGCAAATGGCTACATATACCTTACCCTGTACGTAAAAATACTGTCACTACTCACGGTTTCAGCTTAAGTAGTATTTGCCGTCTGTCAATCGGTTTTATTTTATAGTTAATTATTGATCCTTGTTCCTGGAGACATGAAGATTTAACCATATTTTCTACGATTCCACGAAATATTAGTTACGTTCAATAGAACATTTTTTGTAACATAGAGGTGAGCAAAATACAACTTTTACAAACAAAATTCTAAACATGTACCATGTTTATTCTAATCAGAGAAAGGGTATATGTTTGATATACAAAATTTACTAAATATTCGCTTAATTTTATGCAATTTCAAAATGCTGTTTACAACATTTTTTTATTCTTACAATATTCAGATACAAATAGGGTCACAAGATCAAAAGCAAGCATGATGATAAATTGTCATGTGTTTCTGAAATAAATTGCGCTCTATTTATTTGTCAACGCCTGTAAAGAAACTTCCTAATAACACAAGAACATAATCAGACAGATTAATCTCGTTTTTTATCATTCCATGAGATTGTTATCTATTATCTTTTTTCGTACAAATATGGGATTAATGTCGGTCATCACTGTGCATTGTTTTGGTTGTACCAAGAACTTGTTTTGTTTTAACTTTATTAATAATATTGACGTTATACGCCTGGAAAAATTGGAAATTGATTTTGTGAGTATTATTTATTCGTCAGATATAAAAATAAACAATTGAAGTTAGGGCAATACATTATTTCGATTATTTCATAAAACCCACTTCCTAACCTACAAATTTCATATATATCTTTATTATACCTTCTTCTTTAAGAATTGATAATTCTTTAGAGATTGAAAATATGAAAAATATCTTTCCTATTTTTCGAAAGGCTTTCGTTTGAATATACCGTAACTGTGAGTTTATTTTCTTAATGACATATTTTAGAAAGTAGTACACAGTTTCATTTTAATGTCTGAAATATTGAAGACATTTGCAAAAATATTTCATTTTTTCAGAATAAGCGAGAAAAATGACTCTAATTGAAGGTGTAGGTGAAGAAGTGACGGATTTCTTTATCATAGTTGGTGTTTTATTGATTGGTTGGTTGGCATGGTGTTCAACAAGTATCAGCGATCAACCTTTAATACGCACAGTACTTATTTTGCAACATCGCACACGCACTCGAATTGCCGAATTGTCAGCTGCCAGCGGTATCACTTCAGGTAGTCAAACTTCAAATACGGATTTACCGGCTGAAGAGACGAGACTAGCGAACCCAGCAAATGCTAATGATCCACAGACATCTGTGGATGGTAAGATTCTAATTTCAATAATAAAATATACCCTTTTTCTAAAATTAATTTCTTTAAGCTCTTTGATTACCAGTAGTTACCTTTCCTATAATTCCAGGAGCTACAGAAATTCCGACGGAATCGAATGCCACTACAAATTCAGTTGCTGCTACTTCAGAAGACGTTTTGATTGAAGCAATGGATTCATTTAATAATGACGATTCACGGTTGCTTCAAAGGCCCGCGAAAATAAGCACCTCTGATTCGCAACCCAATGTAACGGAACCTACTCCAGAGGTTATTGCAGAACACGTTCCGGAAGATCTATCTTTGTTAAGTGAAGAAACGGAAATAAGTATAAAATTGAAATTTATCAACGATGACCAGAAGCTCGTAACCGGAAATCTTAAAGAGATGCTTGGCGATTTTAAAAGGTAAGTGTCATATTTCATTTATTTATTATTAATTTAGAAGTAATTATTACTTACAATAATAGGACTAAGTCCAAAGTAATTATTAAAGTGCTCATTAACTTTAATTGTATTATACAGAAGGCATTTCCAAGATGAGCTGGAATCGCAGAAACTAGTGCGCCTAGTATTTAACGGCAAAGTTCTTCAACCAGACAGTAAAACTCTAGAACGATGTGGACTTTTCCACAACTGTGTTGTCCACTGCCTTGTGCATCAGCCTCGACCAGATTCGGTCACAACGCCATCATCCCTTGACAACTCCTCTTCGATTTACTTCAATCCTCAAGCTTTTCAGGACATTCCTACCGCCACGGGTCTCAGTTCGTTACCTGACGAATGGGATCTCAGTAGACTGTTGTGCAGCGTTTTAACACTTTTTTTAGGAATTGCTTGGTATTCACATTTCCACTATTCCCAACTCTTCACGGTTACAACGACGCTTGCTCTCTATGCCCTCACGGCAGTCTTCACTGTTTCCCTATTCGGGCATTTTTTTTCAAATCCAGAAACTGTCCGCGTTCTTGAATAAGCCGGATTTCTCGCGTCAAATATGATAATTAATTGTGATTTTGCCTCCGTAAGTAGCTTGCTGGTTCTTAATTCCCCTGAATTCTCTGATGGAAAAAAATAAGTATAATCGGTGATCCTAGTCTGTTAACATACTTTTATTTTTTAAGAAATTCATCGTTTTTACCGGAAGCAAATCAGAAGCTGCGTGCCGCAGGAATATTTTTCTTCCAAAAATGGAATTGCGAGTTATCAAGAGAGAATTTAAATATTTTAAATCTTGTTCGGTGATTTTTGAGATAAATTTGATTCATATTCTAGACTCAGTTATATTTTTCTCGGATGCAATTTTCATGTTTGCTACGTAGCGAAAAATCTTCAAAGGAAATAAATATCGCATCTCGTGTCACTTACATTAGATCGCTTTCTTTTTTTACACTTCTATACAATGTGGATAGTTTGAAATATATTACGAACTGTCTAAAGTAAAAATGAAAAACGATTGAATTGAATTTTATTATTATTCAGACTTGGTAACGGAAATTTAAAAATGAACTGGTATGATGTACAGTAATAAAATAATCACTGAAAATTTTCACATGATTCTAAGGTTCGCTGTATTTTACGGAATGTGTTTTATTCGCTTATATTATAGTGAAAGATATTTTGAACATAAAATATGTTGCCAGCGCTTTAATTGAAACGTTTTCAGAATATGGTGATGTAACTGATTTCTCAGAAGTAACTTATTAATCAGAATACATTTTATTTAAAAAGAAAATTGTATTGTACAGTGTATATAAAGAATATTAATATTAATATTAAATTGTATTCAAAATAAATTTAGTGGTGTACTAATTTTATCTTTCAATGCTAGTAAAAACTAATTATAACTGTAAAATACTGTTTTTTTCTTGTATTAGCAATTAAATATTTATAAAACAATACATATCTCGTAATAATTATTTAATTGTGAAAAGTAAATATCATTGTACATTATCATTTGTCATATTTTTCACCATTTTGCAGAGCCTTCTCCGTTACAAGATATATAACGATCGATTAAAAAGTTAGATTGACTTTTACAAAAATTATAATAAAGGTTTTATTATTGAAACAAAAATATAAGTGTAGAAATTAAATTTTGCATAAAAATAATACTTGAATAATAAATATATTAATTTAATTTTTAAATTTAGAGAACGTGACACGAGAAAACTTTAATGATAAAAAAAATACATAAATGAAAATACAACCAAACTAATATAACTGAATTTTTTAATATCTCTATATTCTAGCAAATATAATTATGTCATTATTTGTACGTAAAGATTAAAATGCAAATGTAATCTTTTAATATTGCTGTTAGAAGTTTTACTGAAACAGCATTATTGTTTGTTATTAAACAGTGGAGTTAATAAATATATTTAAACAAAATTTTCCTTAGTTTTATTCTTTTATATTAATTAAAAAATACATTTATCCTTAAAAAAATATACATTAATTAGCGATATTTATGAGATTTAAAAAAATGTATATTGTCTGGCTAGAACACTCTACTTCTACTGAAAGATGAAGCCATGTCTGACTGCAACTGTTCTCTTCACTTGCCCATACTTTTCCTATTTCTCGTTTGGTGTGAAATTAATATTTAACTTATTGTTAGGAATTTTATTGAATAAATTTCAACTTCGCAAATATTTGAATTACATTATATTACATATTTAGATATCATAAAAAACCCGCAGCTTATTACATATAATAAAAAGTACTTTCTCCTCTTGCCAAATGATAAGAAAATTTATTTCCGTCATCAGATAATTCTGTATAGTTTGTTTCGAGGCACCTTAACGAGTAGATAGTCGCTTTCATTGCCTTCCTTATAAAATGCAGAGTAACATCTGTAAAAAGTGACAGAAATGTTTTGTATGGATCATTAAGTGATCATGCCAACAGAACGAAGAACAGTTCTTATACTATGTCTATATACAATTCAGGCTGTTTATCTCGGCAAGTAGTTTGTACATTCTCTTACTTGTATCAGATAACAGACGCATTCTTCCGGAAAGATTCGCGTTGGACTCTAAGTGCGGCAGCGCGGTGCAAGCGTAAGATAAAGGATTCGTTATTTCCATTTCCTTCCATACAATGGCAAAGTCCATTCGTCTTTGCTCTCAAGACTCCTTCCTCTTTATTCTTTTTCCACTTCCCACCTTTTCATTCGCGTAAAAGGTTTCATGCCACTTTTTCGTGACTTTTTTTTTGGTATCAAAAATTACCTCAGACAGGCGCTCGTTCGTGAGGTGGAAACTGAAAAGAGAGCTAAAATGTAAAAAAAGGCAATAAATTTAGGACCTCCTAGATATAGGGCACGAAAATATGGAAAAATAAGAATCTGGTCTTCCTTAAAAATGCAGTACATTTTATGATTATGTATAATAATATTTAATTATATAATATTAATTTTTTTAAATTTGATATAATAACATTTTAATTAATGTAATCAAATGTCTTAAAACAATCTTGTATCTCTTTTCTATTTGAATATATTTATAGCTTTAACTCAACGTTTATCCAATTCCTTAACGACTTTTAATTTTTTAACTATATTTACCCGATTTTAATTACTTTCTAAACGTTAAAAACATTGCGGGGTTAAATTTAAAATTCAAATTTCGCGCCGTCCACTCTGGTCTGGCGCTCTCGTTGCTGATTGGAGGATGCGTCTGAGTCTGCGCAGTTTGGACAGAAAGGGTTCGTGATCACCCGCCACCGCGCTACCCCGTCAGTATAGGTTCGGCAGTCGGACTGCCGGCTGATATTTCTGATTAGAGTGGTGTCGGGGTCGGTGCGTTCGTGAAACCACTCCGTGTTGACGTTCGCGAGTGTTATATTGTTGCGGGTGTTGATGTTTATTAACTTCACACGTGTGGACGAAGACTAAACTTGACAGAGAAAAGTATCGGGGGTGTTGTGTTAACTGGCAAACGTAGGTTATACCGGCATTATTTCAGTGGCGTGCGATTCGTGCGAAGCAAAGGGAAGAGACATGCGGCGCAATGTGAAAATTTTGCTACTACTGTCATGCGCATGGATGTTCGTCTTTGTTTACTACTACCACACGTCCAGAGATCCCAAGGTAAGGGTGCCGGGTGTCAAGTGCACAACTATAGTGAGATGACAGGTGATGGATCACCTACCTGTCGTCTACTCACTCTATTCTCCACAGATTTTTTTCCTACCTCGCTTGTCAAACTATTGACCCAGTGGAGTTCTTTAACCCACCTCCCACGATGAGCGAATTTTTATTTTTGTACGCGGAAATTAAGGGAGGTGGTGTAACTCAACTATGTTCGTTGACAGACTAAATATTTGTAAAGAGAGCATTTAAGTTTGTGGGATTATTATTTTTCAATAGCTGGTTGGAATTATTATGATATATAGTTTCTTTTAGACCATTAATGGAGCGGGAAAATCGGTGGAGATTTTGGAGCATTGCAATTTAATTAGAAGTTGAATAGGGACTTAGACTCAAGTTCTAAAATTGAAATTCAACTTTCATTTCTTATAACAAACAATATGTAAACAATCGTTTCAATATTTCTTGAGCAAAATAGACATTGAATTTTTTGATTCGAGCGCTTATGTCCAGCAAATCTCATGCTAGTGAAAATTAGCTGGAATTTCTTTTAAAATGTTTTTATTTATTCTGTGATAAAATTATTATTTAATATCTCAATCATTTTCGCACAAAAAACGATATACACCACAGTCTCTATCTGTTTTCTTGAAATTAAGGAATACTTTGTGCAAGAAATATAATATAGGAATTGGTTTTGCTGATGCCAGTAGATTCCAGACAAAAAAAAATATTTGGCACAACTGCCAAGATGTTTTTAAGACTCGTGAAAGGGCTTGGTCGATGTGTCTTTATAGTCTGCGGATTGTTAGTTCCGCAATGCAAGCCGCTCATCCACGCGTGAAGAGGATTTGGTGACCTTAAATCCTCGTATTTTCCGAGAAAAATGAAACATCCGATCTGTGGCGATCAATAATCAAAGTATCAAGAACTTCACCTCAGTCTATTGACCTGGATTCAAAAGATAAGCTTTTTTCTATCAAAACGGGGGGATATCTTTATATAGGTGTTTCTATAAGTTTATTATCGCTTACAATGAGTCGAAAATGTGTGCAGGAAAATTAAATATGAACATAAAAATATATCTCCCAGAAGTTTTGAAAGTTCTAATGATTGAAATATTTTTCTTCAGAAATCCAAAAATATTGTTCCAACTAAAAATAAGAATATACAAAGTTTCTTTTATACAGAAATTATTTTCACTTGTAACGTATATCAATTATTCTTTCAGTTATCATTAAATTTATCTTCTATAGAGTTTCCGCATGGAGAATTTTATTTTCTACATTTTGAAATCGTTTGAACAATATTTTGATGATATTTAAAATTCGAGTGATCCATACCTGGGGCAAAGATTCAAACAAGTAGAAAGTTTTGATTTTCATATTTTAAGCACTAATTAGACGCATTGCGTTCTTGCCACAGTTTAAGTACTCCCTGCTGGATTCAATGCGTTGTAAAATTGAAATTCTTTTCTGGAGTGGTAGTTTGTTAGATTCTCTATGGAAATTCTGTGAATGTTTCGTCACGGTGATATGTTATTGTTCCATTCAGAGTATAACGTTATTCTAGAGTCCTGCACGCTACGATGATCGCGTTTATCGATGCGTGTTGCATACGTTTATTGACGCATGAGTGCCTGTGAAAACGTTATGCACTTGTCACGTTAGTTCACAGTGAGCAAGCAGCATCTCATGTATTTTCTTGCTTCCGCCACTGAGAAATGTACAGACACCACGTGCGAGTTAAATACCTCATACACCTAGCCAACCATCATGTGCTCTTAGTTGTTTAGAGAAACAGAGAAAATAGGCTTCCTGTGTAGATTGCTTTCAAAGAGTAATTTAAAAACTTTACTCCCGTGAAATTTGCTCTACGCTAATTGCTTCTTTGATAATAATAATGCTCCACTTTTATCATACATTTATAAGGACTGCAGAATTTTATCTAGTTTCTTTTCTCAATTATTTCGATTTAATGCTACATTATCTTTTAAAATTTATTATTGACATTCTAATTGTTCACCCATAAATCAAAAGCTTCCAATTATGGAAAGATGAAAAAGAAATCAATATCAATGAATTCAACCTTAGCTTCTTTACTCTCATATTTTTTCGATTCTAATTGCTGTTAACTGTTTCCTGGCTTCCGTATTTATTACGTAGATTTGTTCTTTAAAAATATCTACACTATATATTGTAACCTTTTTGTTACATGATTACAGTAAGCATCTCTTATGGGAATTTCCAATTGAATTTGCGAAATTCGTTCAGGAATTTTTATCCTTTTTTTCTATTTTAAAGTCGATCTTTAATCCTGATCGTACTCAGGAATGCAATATTTCCGGTTGCGACGTTACCGTGATTAGAAACTGGCTCGTCTCACATCGAGGATTCCCCTCGCGACTTGGCGTAGCACAAATGACTCCGCGTAACCGCATTTATTTATCGACAAAAGAAAGCGATTTTGCGACATCGAACCACTTTCTACGTGGAATTACTTTTCGACGAAAATAACCTAAAGTGAATTATTTGTAATTCATATTTTGCCTCGTATTATCTTATTCATGAAGTATATACATACCATCAATTGACCAATTTCTATTTATATTTATATACTGACAATTAGCCTTATCGCTTTGTTTGCAAAGGAGATTACTTAGTAATCTATTGACACTTTCTAAAAACATGTATGCTAAGAGATAATATCATCCAGTCTGTTGATTTTACATATGTCTAACGATGTTTTCTTCACCATTCTTTCATAAAAAACTCTTTTTTTTATGTAAGTAAAAAACATGTTTTTTACTTGTTTCCGGTTAACAATGTTATTTCTTTCTGGTTTCCATATTGAAGGATATTCTATCGATTAAGCTTTTTGAATTGCGTAAATTCTGATAATAATAGTGGTGACTTTAATAATCATACATGCATGTACAATAAATTCTCGCGACTCACATATCCAGGATTACGTTCTATCCTGTTTATTGCTATCCATGTGAAACATATTGTATAGGAACTATCATTTTATGCGATAGTTAAGCGTCGGCATTCGTCGGCAAACATTTTGACTGTGAGATCGTTTTGAATTCGACGACGATTCGTTGAACGTATGTCGCTTGTAGAACCACATACATGGGCACTTGACTGTTCGTGGTATAATTTCGATTGTTGCAGCACCCATCTTCTATATACATATAGTAGCAATCGAGTTTGTGCGAACCCACGCACCGGACACGTTTTGCCTTTGTATAAACTGCTGACTGCTGCATGGTCACCGAATACGTCGGTGACAGGAAAATATAGGGGATTCACAGGAAGTTTGAACTAAATGCCGTCAATTAAATGATCTAATTTTAATAGGTCTAGTTCGCATTTAATTTGTCATGTTTTTTTTTTGTTTTTTTTTTTGTTTTTTTGCTAAATTTGACTTATACTTTCATATAAACCAAGATGAAAAGATGACCATCATTTAGCTATAATAAAGACAATTACTTTACAGTACAATATATGTATAGAAAGAGAAATCATAAATACGCCACAAGTGCATAATTAGTATATGATCAATTTCTATTTATAATATGAGCTTGTTAACTAAAATAATTGTATATAAATGCATCGTAAGTTTTGAGAGAATACACGATAATGAGCCTGTTTGTACAATGTAATTACTTTTGCGGAGGATAGTTTGACGAGCAAATGACTATTATTTTTGTCGCATAGAGCGTGAGTTTTCTCTTCATAAATAAGATGGCATTTTTAATTTATTGTTCAATACAATGAAACCTGGTTTTCTATTATATTATCTTTCAACTGAAAAAAAGAAACGCTGCCATTTTTAGAATTCATCTCAATCTCGACACATACGTTTATATAGAAGATCCTATACGTGTATTACAGGCGTTATTGCGTGATCTTAGATTTATGGTCGGCTATAAATAATATTCTTCGCTTCAATGTTCTTAAGAATGGCTCTCGAGTTTTGCACGTACTATTCTCACATTTATAGCAACTACACCTACAAAACATGCGACAATTTCTTTTTCTGACAGGTCAATGCGGTACAATTTTGTAGAGAAACATACGTCCCATTCCATTTCTAGTAATTGAAAAAAAATCCCTCTTCCGTGATGAGTTTTAAAGAAAATCGATTTAACCCTTTGAAAAAGTTCTACTCTTGTTACACTCTATTGTATTGAACATCCAGAAGAAAGAATTGTTGCTCACTTTTCACAATTTTCTTCGATGTATTTTCACATTTCGCTTTCTACGTTTTTGTATTTACTGCATTCAAGTCAGGGCAACTTAATTTCGTTTGCAATATATGTTTTTGCTCGTCGCAGGCGAAGGGTTTCAAAATTCACCAGAATTTGTGATTTTAGAGCATCCGTGCAAATATTTAGTTAGTACCTATAACCGACCAAGGTGCACATGGACGCATATGACCTTTGGACACGGTTAACAGGGCGGTCCTCTAGAGACTGCAAATCTGCATATGCATGCAATCCTCTCTGCACCTCCTCATGTCGACCTTCCAGCAAGGCAAAAGACTAGAGTAGCCACAGCTTTTATTCGTATTTGCGAAACGCCTCTGAACTCGGTACTCATTCAGCTAAAACATTCAAGTTAACTTAATTTCAACTCCCTCCAGTTCATTTTTTGAGCATCATTTTTACAAGTATTTTACTTTAGTTTTACAATTTATACGTCAATTTATGCGTTGATGGGGTTTTTAAAAAACCTCTAGAATAATATTTTAATATATCTAAAAACTATACTCATTTCAGAGTAGAAATTTACTCGGCGTTGTCGGAGATTAATATAATTATGTTAATTTGTTCCTGTGATAAAAGCCAATTGAGGAATAGCGGTTCATTGGGTGTTTAAAGTTTAAATGAAACAAAGCCTCTCATGGGTAGATATATATATGCAAGGTTGGTAGAATCGGAAGCATTAGAGATTCAATTAAACCGAGGTCTTTAGTATCGCATCTTCTCTTGCCTTAAGCTTCCCGTTCAAGATTGGTTTCCATCGACTTTATAGGAGGTGCTTGCACTCAGGTACTTCGATGGCCTTCTGAAAATGTTTCGACACTAATCAAATATTAAGTTTTCCCTCTTAGCGTAAATGAACCGTGCCAATTTTTGTTCAAAAAGTGTATCAAGGCGTTGCACGATGGGAAAACAATTGACATATAATTGTATTTTAATTGTGCAACGCTTTGATCCAATATTTCTATGGAATATTTAATCCAATATTTTTATCTTTTATTTGATTATTTTATTTCATGAACTTGCTCGTTTATGAAGATTAAGAGAGCATATATCGCTCGACGTTTTTTAGTGATTGAATAAATGCTGTACTAAAATTGCAAATCCGTTGCAAGTCGAATGTTTGAATTAATCATGTAAATTCTCCATGCCTTTGAAGACAGCCTTTCATTCTTTTCGCCTTCCTCTTTGATATTCTCGTTCACTTTACTACCTTTGTATGTGAATTCGGTTTTCATTTAAACGCGAAGGAGAAAAAATTCAATAATATTAAATGTGAGAATCTGGGTTTTCTCAGCTGTAAAAAAATATAACTATGCCATACCAAAAATCAAATAATAATAGAGAACACTTTTAAAGTGCGAAACAAAAATTTCCTCTCGAGAAAATGTATATAGATGTTACAGCTGAAATATTAAAAACTTCATTGATGGGTTCACGTACCTAAACTTTTCTAAAAAGTTGCTAACTTCTTTGTGAGGAAGATCCTTTACGCTTTTAAATAAAACAAAGGTTAAATAGCTCTAGATAGGGTCTGATAACTCACAAAGCTGAATGAAAGTGCGGTCGATCTCAGTAATCCGTTTTCTAAAAGCTCATGAAAGCCAACGCTTTCAACGGCTTTTCTATGGCCTTCGTTAACTGGACACTTACTTTGGAACTAAGCACGTGTCCAGACTGTATACCTCAAGCTTAGAAACTGTTATTTGGATCGGATTGTGTGTGATATATACAATTTTTAGTCATGTTTGCAATGGTTACTTGGTGATGTACTTCCTGCCGTAAGCTCAGAATAATATGCGTAAATCGATCTGTATTCCGCGGTATTATATTGCCTGTCATTGGCACGATAATGAAGGTTACTCACTCATTTATATTTTTGAGAGTGTTAGCTTTATTCCGATGGTATGAAATGAATCTCAGAGGACCGCGGGCAGTATGCCAATCGCTTGCTTCACATGATTCTATAACTCGCAATTGGAAACAGAAATCTGGAACACGAAGGTAGCTGAACTTATGTCCCAATTTAAATAGTGCATTATTTATATGAAAAAAGGCCTATCAGTTTCGAAGGATGCTTATTTGCTTGCCATGTCACATCAGAAGAAAAAAATTGATTCAACAAATTTGATAGGCTTGTTAGTAACAGCACCCCGTAATTTCTTCGTTCTTTTATTTTTACAATCTATCTACTTCCATTTGTCAAATCCAGAAATCGATGAATCATATTGGAAAAAAAGTTTGTCCCCATTTCACAAACTTTGGTTTTAATATTTTTCTCTTTCCTTTCTTCAATTTCACTTTTCAATTACACACAAAATATGTGTATCTTTCAAATGCATATGCAGATATGTGGAAAACTCACTTTAAGACCGTTAATTCCCATGGATTCGTGCGAATTAGTTACCATTCGTTAATTTTCCTATATTCGGAACTACAAACCGAATAACGCTGTGACTTTATGTCGCTAACTATAGTATTCGCCATTCCGGCAATGCCGCGATGTCCACTCTAATCCGACCTCTAATTGTACGTTATATACTCGAAGCTTGAAAGAAAGACTGCATTTCTTTTCGTTGAAATGGAAGTTGAATTTATTGTTTCTGAAGAGTAAAATTCAATTGTTTGTTTAAGATATTATTGAAATTTTATGTAATTATTTTTTTCTTAGTTACAAAGTAGCTCCTGGAATTATAATAATTTCGCTCTCGTTTTTCAATGTTTCAATGATGGAAAAAATGATGGTTACTTCCTGATGATTGACCAGCATCTAGTAAAATTTTTCATATAAAATCTAAGTTTCTTGGTGATGCTCGGGATAGAGATTTTCAAGATTCCTCAAGGGTTTAAATCTCCTGAAACTCAGAAATGTCATCTTAAGTTCTTCAACTCCCTCGTGTAACGTCGACTTCGTCAAGACTTTGAGAGGATAGAATAGTGCCCTTGTCGCGATTACATTTTCCTCTCCAACCCCTTAACCTCTCCCCTTTTCTCTATCGTTAAGTTAGCTTTTACCCAGAGACGAGCCCTCTTGGCAAAAGTGTACGTATATTTTCATTTTTTCTCGCTTCTTTTTCTTTCCCTGGTCTCTGGTACGCACGCAGATTGCAAACGCACTTGAAATTGCTAGCTAAATCTCTTTACCACTTTCATATCTTTTACGAAAGGGCAGAGGCATGCTGTGACAGACAGAGAGAAATTTTTAGTGCATATTTTCCCAGTCTTATTCATCAGGACGCCATGCTATTGTCAATTCTTTTATTTTCAATTCTTTTTACTGTGAAATGTTGATATTCAAGGAATACACATGTAGTTGCTAAACTAAATATCCTTGGAGATACATATAAACAAGGTAGAAGAAACCGATTACTTTTACATTGCATCGTACCCTGAATAAGATAAATGTTTCGTGACTAAGATAGTGGAACTGTGCATTTCTCTTCTCTACATATTGTCGTGACTAAATGCGTAGCTTTTGTGCAGTGAAAGAATGCACTTGGGATCGAAGCAATTTTTCTTGGCGAGTGCACGACGTATTGGCATTCTCGTTTCGTGGACTCCTAAGGCTCGATGCTTTTTCTCTCTAGCTTTTTATTTCTGGAGATTGAAAGGCTTTTTTTTCTTCTTAAAAATCACACAGTTCCGAATCCTCGATAATTTTCATGCCTTCCATTTATTTTGTTTAGATCACGGTTGACTTATCAATTAATCAATCACTCATTTTTGTGTAAGTTTGATAAGAATATTCCATTTGGTCCTGTCAATTTCTTTATTTATTCTATGACCCATACAATCAGATACAAACTATCGTAATATAGTATCTCATTGGTGAAATCCATGCGAATGTTGACACAGCATAAAATCAGTCTCTTTCTGCTTCGTTTGGATCGAATATTTATGGGCGAAATTCCGACTACCGTTGAACGTGAGTTTTTTAGCAGAGTGCTTGTTTACATTCGACTCTAGGAGAATTGTTAATGATAAAATCTTGTCCGCAAGAAGCTTTTGTTTTTTTTTTTTTGAAATGTTTATTTAGTTATTTAATAAAATAAATCGTTCTTTTTAAAAGGCAAACAAAACATACATGTTTCCTTGTTTGCGTATATAGAAAATATGTTCACTCAATCAAATAAATGCGTTTACTAAAAAAAGAATCAAACATTGCATTAGGCAATTTAATATTTTATTCAATCGAGTTTTAACCGAATCTTTAATTTAATTCAGCAAGTATTTTCTTCCGGGAGTGAATCCAGATTACATAATATGGTGCAATCATATTGAACCTAGGTACCAGCATTCGACCTAACTACATGGTTTGAAATTCTACACACATACATTTACCTCCGCGGTACATTTATCTTCCTCCCGCAACGAGAACCACACGCGTATTATTTTAGCAAATTGGAGGGCTAGAAATGCGTGAAATAAATTTAAACTCATGTGCTATTTTTGCAATCGTGAATAAAAACGAGGATATATAAAGAGATATGAACAAGCAGCTTAAACTGCCGGAGTAAAATTCGATTAAAAAAGAATTTGCATTCATTTAAAATATAATTGGAATTCAATCTCTACATTCTTTAAACTATAATTTTTTATAAAACAAAAAACGGCTGAAAAATTATTTTAATCCAAGTTTATAAGATTATTAGTATTATTATTATTATTTGCGAATCACAGGCGTGAAACTGTCAATAGCAATCTCTTTACTTTTCGTGACCATGCCTATAGGGAGACTGATTGCTACTGTCACACCCTCTTTACATTGCGCCACTTCGACGGATCGAATATGAGATGTAAGAAAAAAAATGCTTATATATGATAAACATCAAAAAGTGAGGACAAAATACCGTACTATGTATGGTATGTTTGGATTCTGTGATCATCGGTATTCGGAGGAATTCTCCCTGATATTGAACATTCCTTTTCGTGAGAAAAATAAAATATGAACTGTATGAGAAAAGGGATGATATGGTATTACAAAATGATGCAAAGGAGGTCGTCTTTTTATTATCTTTATCTGATGTTGACCCTCTTTTTTCGAGATTTTTTAATTTAAATAAAAACCTAATGCGAATGTTGACAAAGGGAAAAGCATTAATAATTTCTAAGCAAAAAATCTTACTTCTTTGCTGTCAAAAATAAAACAAAGTATATTCTCTCTTCTTTTTTCCGGAAGCTACTGACCACTCGACGTTTATCGCTACTTGGCCCGAAAGCCAGTTATAAATGACCCACCAGTGTGTATTTTCTCCCTTCTTCGTTTACCGTACTAAAGGGATAAAGTATTATTTTATTTTCCTGAATGATGTGAAACAGTTTCTACTTTATCGCTAAAGTGCGAGATATACAGAGCCGAATTCTTTTCAATTCTTTTGAATTCTTCTGGATCCGTTTTGATTCTTCTGTTATTTCAATTCTTTGAAAATTTGTAGAATTGTTTTGATTTCACTTGACTTTTTAAAAATTATTTTGAATGTTTTGGAATTCCTTTGAACAGTTCTTGAAAGTCGTTTTAGGTAATAATGTATTGGTAATTCATTTTTTGGGATGAGATTGGAGCTTCGAGTTGTCTCTGCAATGAAAATAAAGAAATATTTCCATTATATAGCTTCATGTGGTATACTTGTAAACTGTGGATATCGGTGATCATATACAAGAAGCTTGAAAGCACAAAAATTGAATTTCCTGGGGTAAAAGCATGTCAATATTTAGTATTAAAGTAGCTTTATTGATAACTCCTTTTGCTTAGGCAATAGATTTATTGCGTAGGCCTATCCTAAATCTAGTTTGGGACACCCCAAATGATGTCATCAATTGTACTCTGTTACGAACTTTTTCAAGTTACCACTCTTTTTAAAAATTCCCTTTATTTTTCACAGAAGTGATTTTTTTCACTTTTTTTTTTTCCACCGGAGAGCAAATTGAAAAAATATTACCTCAGCATCAAATTAGTAAACTTTTTACTACCGAATAATTTAAGTCTCTGGAGCATTGAAATTTGCGGTCGAATTGCTGATTGCAATTAATTAGATCATTATAATTTATAGAGTAAAAGATTATTTTCTTTTGCACTAATTAATCTGCATAAATACAATTTTATAGCATAAAATAACGTTTTCTATCATTTGAATTCGTTTTCGTACATTCCAAATATTCATTACTAATGAGCACAGATTTGTTTTACAAGCACGGAGTTGTGTAAATTGTCCGTTATACTCGTAATTTGAATCTCGGGATCAGAATTCCGTGTTACAAATACAAACATCACGTTACCAAAGTTAACCATATTTAATTGAAAGTTTCATGCAATTACAGAGAGTTTAAAAACAATGTTTAGTAGTACATTGACTATTTCTGCGGTTCTCACTCAGGATCCGCTTCAAGTTAATTATAATATTTTACAGAAAACTCAGAAAGTTCTCTTGTTTAGTGTCAATATATTTCAGTCAAGCGAGAAAAATAAGAAAAAACAAACATTTTAAACCGGTTATTATCTTCTCTCTTTTTGTAAATTGTATGTGTTTCTTTTAAAAGGAGCAAAATCTTGGATGAAACTCCGATTTGATTTGAAGAAACCTGCCGTGGGTTTGCTATATTTTTAAGCCTTTCATGCTTAAAGCCGCGTACTATTTTTGTATTTTTTTTTCACGGAGGAAAACATTGACCTTTATTTTCTCACGGTTACTTTTCTCTTGAAGTTCTTGTTTATTCGTATCAATTGTTTACTTTCACTCATGACATTTGTTTCTGTACTTCTTAACCTTTCAAAAGGATAAAATATAATTAACAGGGTGTCCACTGTGCATTTCCGGTTTGAAGAAACATTGCGAATTGCAAAGTTTTTTTCGTTAGATGTTGTTAGACAGACAGATTAGTGTTGTGTGTGATGAGTATGAAAAATATAGTTACTTAATTTACATCTATTCAGATTATAAATGCTTAGAAGAGAAACCGGATTTATCTTTTGCTCCGGTTAGTAAAAAGGGGTGGCGGTGGCGAGCGCCGAGTTTACAGAACAATGAGCGCTTATACGCGTTTCATCCAACTCCTATTCCTCCACTATTTCTCATAAATCATAACGACGCACGTTTTGCCGTGGCAGGTTGAACTCGCAAGTTGCATAGAAACATCAGGATGGTTTTCATGCAAAGTAGCGCCACCGATTGTATCTTGCCCTTCCGACCTTTGCGGATTATAACGGAGGTATTACACCTCTCTGTGGCAACCCCAAAACTGTATTTCATTAATACACTCAAAAACGCCGGATGTGGTGTGAACGTTTGAAAATAATGCAATATCGATTCGATATGCATATTAATATCTACATACTATATATGTATATAAAGCAAAACATACATTTATAATTGTCATTAGTTACACACTTTGAAAAGCTAGAATTTAAACCATATTTAAACGTTAAAACGTGTTTTGTAATTGTGAAAAGTTGCTTTGATGTATAAGGAATAAATGGGATAAACGCAAAGCAAGTAAATTTGCCTAATAATTGGGAGTATAGCTTCAAAGAGCGTAATCATTTAATCAAATGTCAAATGGTGAATTTACAAACGTGAATATAATTGTTACTGTTGGGCGACGGCCGATTGAAAAATACTCAAATTGTATATTTCCAGCAACTCATGGTGGAACAAATGCAAATTATTCAAACGATTCAATTATTCATAATATTAATCCTTTAACTTCTGCTGCAGTAAATTTATGAGATTATATTTATATTTTGATAATATAATATGAATCTCTACATAATTAAATTTAATTAATCTAGTGTAAGCAGTGTAATATATGTATATTCCGCAAGTTTAGACTTAATACCTGAACAAGTTGAATATATACTCTTTGCACCACGTTTGTAATTTCGCGGACAGAAACAAAAACTGTAATTTACAGCAAATACAAGTTGAACTTAATGGAACCCATAACAGAAAGATCTGCACTGCGTTTAATGATTAATATCTAAGTCCAAATAATGAATACATTCACGCTAGTTTTTATTTTCACAAAAAAGCTTAAAAGAGTTACGGGAAAATTGCTGATTTTCTCGAGCATATAATTTTAAATTTTAATTGGTTGCTATGGTAAATCAGAGAACATCATCTGCAAATATGATGCCATTTAAAAATGGTTATAAGTTATATTAGTCGAAGGCTTTTAAATATGAACAAAATCAAAGTTTTTAAATTCTCTTTCAATAAATTGTAAATTAAACATTTTTCTCAGGGTTTTTAGTTTTACTAGTTAACTTGAAGATGAGTTTACTTAAAGCAAATTAATGCAATTTTAATGAAGAACGAACTTCATGCGCTTGCGATATAAACTTGGAAAAGTCTGAGATGAAACCATTTTCTTTCGTTTTTAATTTCCTTTTCGCAATAAAGAGATTTCTTTTTTGCAAATATAATGAATCTTAGCAGTTAGACACCCAGGGCTTCATGGAATATCTATTAAAGGCTGCAAAAGATGAAAGATGATAGTAATTTCTTGCTCGCATGAGCGTGTAAAGTCGGAAAAGTGTGATAGTAAATTCATCTCCTTGTAGCGTCTATTCAATGTAGCCTGACTGCTTCCTCTTTACATTTTGCGACCGTTATAATAATACTGTCTGTTTTGCTTGCAAAAAGATATCTTTCACTATGTTCCTCTCTTAAGCCAACCTCTTCTCCTGTGCTCGGTCCACCGTTGCTTTACTTTATTCGCCGTAAAATTCGTCACGACATAAGACTCAGGTTTTATCGTATGCACTTTGCATGCAATTCATGATCCTGAAATATGTACGTATAATGCGTTTATTTAAAAAAATCTATCTACAAACAGTATCTTAAATGAGGTTCTATAAATAGCACAATATATCTACTTATCACAGAAGCTAATTTTGACATACATCATCTCTTGATTGGCAGTTTCATGTGATGGAAATAATTTCTTAATCTACTCAGCAAAGTATTTGTGTTTTTCGTCAAAATATCATTAGGTATTTTTTTCACTGTTCGTGAGTCTTGGAACCATTTTTCTAGATTTCAAACTTTCTCTCGCTTTGATGATGAAAGATTATATATAAAAGTTTTAATGAATTTAATAGATGCTCTGATGGTTGATGCAAGTAAATTTATTATAGACTTTTGATCGAAGAGCCGTTTAAAAAGTTCGTATGCAGTGTATGTGTAATTTGAAAATTAGTGGTTGTTTGATGACTATTATATTTTGTTTATACATTTAATGAAGGAAATAGTTACTCTATATGCATTGTGCAACGCGCCATTGAATTCCTGACCAAACTTCTTCTCCGTATGACAAATTCTTGGTTCCATACCTTGCGTTCCATTGTGTTCCAAATTCCATTCCGATCTACTTTCCTGGACCTAATCAGCTACATTTGATGACTACTGAAGTAATCTTGTTAATATCCGTAAAGCATATTTTATATTTATTATTACGTAGATTAATCATGAAATTAAAAAAAAAAGATGAAGAGTGGTTTAGTTATTAAAAAAAGAACAATAAGTTCATCAAATGTCACTGTTCTAAATTTATATTATTAAAGTCATAACGGTATTCATAAAACGTTATTCGTTTATGAGAAGATCTTGGAAGGGTCAGGTGGAAGGAAGCGACCTTGACAATTACCTTGCCTCAAGCTATGAAAGTTAAAGATACGCATAAAGTTCAAGAGAATGGAACTAGACTCATTATTTTATCGAAAAACATTTACTATATTTTTTCGTAAGCAAGTAAATATGTCTGATTCCATACAGAATTACAATTATAATTAACCAGCATTTTTCATAAACAAAAGGAATCGCACATTGCGAAGCAATATTTTACTTCTGCTGGGTTTGATTTTAATTTACTTTCAAGAGGTAGACAATTGTGAGAATAATTATACTAGAAAGCTTGATTATTTTCTTTTTAAATATGTCAGCAATGTCAAGATGACTCTGGTGTACTATGATTTATTCGTTTATTATACTATTTATATATTATTCTTCATGTAAAAATGTTGAGTTTACCTTGCAATTATTTTTGATTTTTAAATATCCTGTTCTGAAGTTTATAATTTCAATGGCTCGAAGATTTTATAATCAAAAAAAAAGGAAGTAAAATATCCTGTTAACAAAATTTAGAATAAAATTTTCATACAGCATAAATCCTGAAACCAATCGTAGTATAAACCGGTCTCTTAAGTTCGTGGATGCTCCAATTGGCTCGAAATGGTATTTGACCTTGATTTCACAGAATTCGGAGCAAGTCTTGAAAAGCTAGTATCAATTCGTCAGAAGTCGCAGGATTCGTGCTTCCGGCGTGACGACTTGCTTAAATATTCCATTTGCACTCTGGAAACTGCGGTTGTGCAAGGCACAAATATGTAAAACCGCTCAAAAAGTTACCCTACTACATATTTCAGTAGTAGCGGAAAACTTTGGTTAGCCGCGTTAGGATAATATAAGTTAATACAAGTGAACCTACACAAGTTAATACATAAAAGGTAGTATATACATATCACTTTCGTTCTTGCTTCTGATTTTTCTAGTTCACGGTTCAGGTTAGTAAGCGGCAGTTGAAGCTCATTATGGCGCATCTTGCGTATAATTAAACTTATCTTGAATGGCGTTCGTACCTTTTAGTAAATCGACCCAATTTGTGAAGGTGGCATGTGCTCAGTTTCGCGCGTGTTAATTCAATTGAAGTCAATTGAACTCGACCTCGGGTTATAAACGAGAACGTGATTTCGTGATCAAAGAAGCTTAAATAGAGAAGAAAACTGAAAAGAGAAAGGAAAGACAAGGGACAGAAAATGGAACTTGATATTGTATTCATTGAGTGTCAAGTATCAATTCAATGACTCGTATTAGAATCTGATTAATCACGCCAATGAAGAAAGTCTATAATTGAATAACGTGGAATAGGTAGCATTTATTATTTACTGGCGATTTAAAATTTAAATCTCGATCTGTTATTCCATTAGTCAGGAAACGTTTTATGTATAGTGTTGAATTCGTACAGCTACGATGACTTTTATTAATTCTAAGCAATTTTATTGCTCAAGAATATTGAATAAGAAGCATTGTCTACAACAAAAGCATACCTTGCTCGTTTTATTTTACATTTTTTAAATAAAATGATAAAGGATTCTTCAAGAGAAAGGAAAGGAGAAAGTGATGTTCACGCTCCAGAAGCAATTTGCAACTCACAGAGAAACCAGATTAAATTCTTTTTGAAAAGTTTTAAATTGTTAACAATCTGCTTTCCATAAAATTGCATTTCACGATCTGGCATTTTATAATTCGGAAAAAAGTAACTAAAGCATCTTCTCAATTGAATAATTAATTTTCGTGAACAATTGAGGTGTTCATTTTCCAGCGTAGAATTTGTCGATCCTTTCTTGGCATAATTATAGATATACCTAATTGAAAGACACTTTTTTCAAGGTAACTTTGTTAGAAGATCTTTCAAAGTCAAGTAAAACGACTCTCTGACGTGTTTCAATTTTCTTGAATTTGCTTCATCGAGAGTTGTTGTTGCTCTCGAGAGGGGAGGAACCTTAGTCAAGCAAAGAAATAGGGAACAATTTATCTTTACTATATAGTTGCAACAAAAATCGAAGCGCACGGATTCGCTTCACGATTTCATTCTTCTCCTGTCGATGCGGGTTTCATAAGCCGAAGCTCGGAAAAAGAATTAACGGCATCGTAACTCATCGGCGAAGAGCTTTAAATCGTCCGTCCACCAGACGTTAATTACACAATCGCAATAGAAGAGGTGATAATTGAACGTTCCACTGTCATTTTGCTCAGCGGGTGGTCCTTAATTGATTTCTGTCGCTTTGTGCGGAAATGCTCAAATAACATCGGTTTCCATAATGTCTAATAGTCACAATGAATTGTTACGACAAATGAAAAATGCAAGACATTTCATGAAGTCAATGATTATTTTTTAATCTGCCTGGTATAACTTCCTCAGAAGAATATGTCACATCATTATTATTTTATTATTAAATAATATATTATATGTATATTTGCATTTATTTTATCAGAGGAAGATATAATAATTTAAGAAGTTTACATTAATTAAAATTGATTGCCCATTGTAAAATCGTGAATGATGTAGTGGACCATACGTGTGAATTATTGATTTTATATGAATTGCAACTGAGTGCACGAACCCGGTGTGATAATAAAGTTACAATGAGAATAAAAGCAGTGTCGTTATAACAACGTATAAAAGGACGTTATGAAATATGGCTACAATGTGTAGTTTTCAAATCTGTTAATCGATGTGGCCAATAATTATTTCATTGCATCAATACCTTCAAATGATAGAATTACATTTTTGAAACTTAATTTAAAAAAAGAAATGTTTCGAAAATATGATCCAAAAAAAATTAAGTTAAATAAAAAAATTGAATTAAATACAAATTCAAGTATTTGTTTTTACTGCGCAGACTTGACTGACAAGAAACATTTACGATTATCAAGGCTTTCAGTCTTAAATCCCGCATCACTTTCATGGGGAAAAATGGACATTTCCCATTCAACATTTTACACCAATAAAAAAGCGTAACGTGAGACCGGGGAATTGATTCCCCGAAGCGGATATACCGCATTTCATGGTCTATCGAATCACCACTCTCTTAAGTTGAATGAACGTGTTTATATAATTACACTCATTGTTCTATATTTACTGCTATTTGAGTCTAATTATATTTATTTGTCATCGCTTATACATGGAGTCATTATTATTAGTATGCACATAAAGACCTCTGATATATGTATATGCAAAATAAAAGTCTAATCATTTCACGAAAGAGAATGTCATTGAAATTTCTCGAATCTTGCAGTTTATTTCTTAAAGGCAACGAATCAGCAAAAAACATAAAGATTGAAGAAAGGAAATTGCTCCTTGAAAAAATGTGTCTAGAAGTGCAGTTGCTCGTTCTGGAACTGTGGATTTGTACCAAGGATGACCGGAAACAGGGGTCGCGTATACATATATAGAAATCGAGGTTTAGACGCGTGTCTTGCAAAACGCGAGCGGAATTCCGTAATTTTCTATAAGATGAAAGGAAAGAGAAAGAGCATGAGGAGCTTGCAGCTAGATAACAAACTAGAGTGAGAGGAAATGGAGGGTATGGAATAGAGCGACTGGCTCGAAATAAGGCGATCACTATGCATTCGACGCAAAGCAATACGACCAAACCCGGAACCCGCCAGTACCGTATGTACGTACCAATAAGGGGATCCTCGTCGTTTCCAAGGGATTTCTCTTTATTTCAGCATCAGCGATCCGCCGATTGCCGATCTGGAGGAAACGTACCGGTCGTCACTTTAAACCACATAAGGGTGGTGATGGGCACTGGTTAAAGTAAGGGTGGCTCGTGATGGCGCCGCTTCAAACCTCAAAAACTTCCTTGATATTGGTTTTTTCCTGGCAACGTTTCTCAATAATCTTCCTTCCTCCTGATTCTGCTCCTAGAATCGCGAAATTTAAACCGTTGGCGTTTCATAATTCACTGCATTTTGATGAAAAAATTGAATTATGACTAGGGGTGTGTAGAATTTCGTCAGATTGAAAAATTCGTTCCACGTGTAACTCGATTCTCCATAGAAAATTCCTCACAGATGGAAAATTTGGATTCTATTTGTATTGTATATTTTTATTTTATTAGAACGTTTAAAACTTTTAGTACGTTTTTATTTTCGTAATTTTGAAATACATATTTCCACAAATTGAGATGGTCAGAAAAAAGAAATAGATAAATAAAATGTCGTTTTTACTAAAAAAAATTTGTTCTCTGACCACAACAACAGTTTAGCTTCGCTATTTTTCGATGCATTCAATTATTTACACATACATCCATTCACATGTACGTCATGTACATCTTTTGTGCGGGCCTTTGGTATTTTCGTTGGAAATTTTTTGTCCCCATTTTTTAGCCCAGAGCTTCTCTCCTTTTCCCAGTGGAATCGAGATGAGCGGGCGCAAAATATGACAAAGCACGTTCTCATTCAGTGGCAACGAAGTGAAAAGAGTCGTGCTGCGGAAAAATCAAATCGATTTCATTGACGAGACACAATATTCTGCGGTTACACGCAACATTGGATCCAATGCTACTATCTGCGTTATTCTCTATTCTATCTCTGACCTCTTCCCAAAATTCTCCATTCATCCCGGCAATTGGCTACCTATTTGCCTGCAACTTTCTTCCGCTGTTTATCCTTTCCTTTTTTTAAAAAAAAAAAAAGTTAACGAGAACGTGTGTCGCTTGAAAGAATGAACTGGGTTACTGGTTAAAATTATTCAATTTCATCTCGAATTCTGTAAATTTACAATTCTTTTAGAGTGAATAATCTAACTAATCTTAAAATATGAAGCACATATAGAATTTACATATAATTTAAGATAAATCTGCTTTAGAGAGAAGAATTAATAAATGCTCCCAAAGAATTCTGCATTGTGGAGGAAAATACTTGAAGGCTCTTCCATTCAGTGAGTGTTGTTCAAGGGGTGTTGTAGAGAAGTTTTCCATCCCAAACTCCTATAGAATCGCTTATTGAATGTGATATTGGATTTTACTAACATCACGGCCCCTCGGATCGCTAAACGACGGAGAAATTTAAAACTCGTCACGCAGTACCCAAATTGTGTTCCTTCTGGTGTTCTTTCAATCGATTTTTTGATAGACCGTATCCTAGTGATAAAAAAATCCCTCTGTTAGGGAAAAAAAGAGCTAAATAATAAATCTTGCATTTCTAAGTTTTAGAAATAATTGAATTATATTATATACTTTATAACAATTTCATATAAAATGCATTAAAGTTGAATAGCGTCGTTAAAATTGCAATACGCATTTGGAGAAGCAATATAGCATGGAAATAGGTGTAGATGGGGAATACGAGCTTAGCAATCAAATTGTAATTTGAGTGAAGAGGATAAACGGCGCAATTTTCACCAAAGATCACAGGACGTCAGGTAAAACCTTGTCAGGGAATCTCTTGCTTTTACCCGAAAATTGGATAAACAGTTAATGGTACATACGAGGTTGACAATTAAATTAAAGGTATTTTAATCTCCTTTCGGGTAAAAATGATCTCTGTTAAACGTGATATTTATTTTGACATGTTAAAATTCTATATTAAAGGAATTCAATATGTATATTCAAATATTTTTTCTACAAAAATGACGTATATTTAAAAAGGATGAATTTAGTGTAATTAGTTCTTTGGTGAATATTATTTTTTTTTTCCTCTGTTGGTCTCGAGCCAATTTCATTGCAATTATAACGGAAACACGCTTGCGACTGATACTCTTTCCATAAATTACTAAATAGGATTGACCTGCGTTTCTGTCATGAGTGACAAACTTTACAAACAATGCGACGCTAATAACTGATCGTTAATCTAATTATTAATTTGAAATTGACTTCATCATATCCTGAATGAAAACCTTAAAAGTCTCAAAAATAAAATAAAATACATTTTTATTAGTTAGCTTATTAGCTAACGAATTATATAAATTTTATTTTATTAAATTGTTATTTTATTTACGTGTATTATAAAATGTTCTTTTTTCTGCTTCAGGTAAGAAAGATTCAAATACTTAATTTTTAACACCGAGAAATACGCTTGAGAAAAAGAAATATAATTCACGTAATGAATCCTATAAAGGTATGTTGAATTTAAAAAAAATTGTCCATGTAATTATAATTATTAAACTATAGTTTAGTTTCTTCTGAACTCGGTACACAGATTTTGTTAATACTTTACGAAAGTATTATAATAAGCAGTCATTACTTCCTTCTAACGCAAGAAAATTTTTAACAAAAAAGATGCACGGGTTATAAATTTAATGAAAAAGTTTTTTTATTAGAAAAGGGTGATATGTATAGCTCGTTCAGCTCCTGAAGGTCGCGAAAGTGGGTGCAAGAGTCGGTACTAAAATATTTTATGAGGGGAGTTGTTGTTGCGGTCGTTAGCGCGCTATACGTTAACCGCGAAAAGTAATTTTACCTTGATTATGCACATTGAGTTTAACATACGATTATCACGAAAGTAGATGCCACCCACCCTCATTATGACCATTTTCCAATATGAAGATGAGCTTAAAATTTGAACATCATGTGACACGAATTAACGAATCTCATTAACGTGATCGATTATAAAACTTCATAATTTCGTCTATAATCTAATTAGAAAGATTTAGTGGTTCGCGGGTATGAAACTTTTAGTGTATTTTCAGTTTCTGATGTTTAATAATCGTAAGTTAGAGTAAATATAATTCAAACATTAAATCAAGTACGCGGTACTTACTTCTTATAATTAGATATGACAGGTTTGCGTGTAATAAACGTTTTCTCTCTCGATAAGACATTTCTGTCGCGTGCCATCTGGTTTCCCGAGTAAACTTATTATTCACGTTTCACACTTTATTGATGAATCAATTGGCAGTGTCTATAATGTGTTAGAAAGGCGTGGCAATTTTTCTGACTTGTCTAAATCTGAATTATAGTAGTGTTAAAGTTAGTAGTAAATTATTAAAAATAGTTTACAAGTTCTTTTGTCCTATTTGAAGAAAAGTATAATAGACCAAAACCAATAAAACGGTAGCTTTATCTAAATTGTAATTTATGCGTTCGTTGAAATATACGCCGTGTACAGTATGTAAATATATACTTGTAAATATATGTACACATATATCTACACATATCTACACTACAGTCATTAAGTTAAAAGTTTCGATGAATGAAAGTATCCCCACCAGGTGCACTCCTTTCAATGGTTCTCTGTGAGTTAGTATTTTCTTGAGATGCTTTTGAAGCAAGACCAACGCTCACTGTAGACTTACGAAAACGTGACGGCAGTCTTCGCCTTCAATCGCATAACTTCCTGTCTACTCTGGCATGATTTTATTTGCTCTGTTTTCTTGATTTAACTTTCTTATTAAACGAGGTGTTTGCATTTGAAGGTGTACTATATTGCAGTCAAACGCAGTGAAAACTCTTTACCTACCAGCATACTCTTATATTTATTGTTTTGTCTTACTTTTATTTATTTGAAACACAAATCTGGGTAAATCTTTCTTGGTCTTGACATATTTCTTTTTTTTTTGGCGGGGGGGGGGGGAGGTTAACAAATTTCTGAGCTAGATGGTTGGATATCCGCAAAAGAAAAGACATTTTTGGATATAGATCGTTATCTTCGCTGATCTCGCTCTTTTCACGACTTCTCTCACGTTCCATAAAAATTGTGTAAAGATTTTTTCGCAAGGAAAATATATGACCGGCGGTTTATGGCTGTCCCAATGTTCTCTTGCTTCAAATAAACTTTTATATCCTCCACATTTTCAGAGTTATGTGAAAATTCACCATGATCTTAGGATCTCTATGAAACGTATAATACATAATTTAATAATGCTTCTAGAAACGTTACAAATTATTTGTTACTGTCTTCTTTGTAGAATCATTGCAGTGTGAATAACAATTGAATTCAAAATGTCGTAAAAAATGGTAATACATACTCCTCTCAATTTCCTTCTCGAATTTTTATTGCCTCTTAAAATCGCTATGCTTACAATATCGAAAGCAATTGCAATGATGTACAATACCGCGTGTTTTCAGTTGTATTCACTGGTGCCATGAGCCTTTTTCACAAGTATGTGCACCAATCCTGCACTATATTCTTCATAAACGATAAAAATGCGTATTCTGCAGGCAGGTCACGCTGCGCATGAAGAGCGCAAGTTCTTCCGTGTGTAAAGTTAAGAAAAATTGGTTGAACAAAGTCTCAAGACGTGCAGAGTATTGCATTCTTGCTTTTATTTCAAACCTGAAGTAGAAGTTTCTTATTACAGCGTTATAGTAGTACTACAAATATATTTATTAACAAAATATATTTAAAAGTATTTCAGTAAATTTCTTGTGAAAGTATAAGTCATTTTTAATAATGTAAATAATAAATTGTATGCACTATCTGTTGCATATATAATTTCCATTAACACAGGAAAAAGATCAATAGCCCTTGAATATATTGAAGAATCTTTTTACAATATTATCAAAATATGCTTACTGGATAGGCCAATGAAAATCTGGTTTATTGACAAGTTGTAAAAGGTGGCTCCAGGAGTTTTCGCCCTATTCTTTGATCCGGGATCGTAACTTGTTTGTTATCTCTGTTGCGACTTCAGTGAATGCCATCCCCATTCTAAAAGATATATTATATACCACGTATTTGCATAAATATGCCGGAGGCTATTTCGACAGTACACGTGCCACCGGATTCTGCAAACACACGTACAACAGACTGTTTTGTAGAAGAAAATTTAAATGCATTAAGCTGTTGATGCTTTAATATGAATCAAAGTTCCAAAATCACTCATTTTTATGGCAATAGCATTAATTACTCATTTTTCAGTCAAATAAAATCAGGGGCGATTGTTTCAATCTGGGAGAATTTAATTCACAGAGTAATAAAATTGGCGATATTAAAAAAATCAATGAAGGTGTAGCACGAAGAAATAAGGGGAGTTTAAAGTAAAGTTTAATAGTTTATGGTAACTCGATGTCCCTATTTAACTTTCTTTCTCATCAAAGACTGGAGACTAAGTAAACGCTATCGGTGCTAATCCATTTGACTTTCTAACAATTAAAGTTTAATATTATCAAACTTCTTTAGAGTTGAAGGGCAATAAAATGTTTTATCAATTCGTATTAGTTTTCTATAAGAGAATTCTACATAGAACATAATTCTTTGGTTCATTAATTTGAAATAAACCCAGAGTGCATAGTTATACCTCTGTTATAGTTAGGAAAATGCGTCAGTACCGTCGTTATTAGAAACTAATACACCTGTGTGGTTTCAGCCCACTGGACCAATATTAGACCGGCCATTAAAGGTTCACTGTAAAGTACAATATTGACCGCAAGTTACTTAGTAATAGGTGTAGTCTACTAAAATTGAGAACCATGGTTTCATGTGTGATATGACTATAGATATACACATTAAACTGCAACAACAGAATCACGAGATTAATTGTTTTTTATAGAATTGGAATGTAGTTAAAAAAATAGAATAATTGTTGGAAATAAATCCCAAGGTATCAAATTTCAATCCCAAAGTTGATGAAAACATTATATGGAGTAAAAAAATAATTGAAAAATTACAAAAGTATAACTACAATCACAAATTCATATCTAGATGTCAATTGTTTCTCAATTGTACAACTTTGATCCACTTTTAGATAGAAAATTGACACCCTAGATTATTTAGAGCGTAGTTTTCACGAGTGAAACATTAATTATTTATTCAATACTATGAACTGTTGTGTGATAGATTTATGGGGAAAGGCTTATTCTTCCCAACCATTACTTTCACTTACGACGTCGTTTCATCCGTTGCCATCATTAGTATCCGTTTCAACAACCATAACATGTTACAAAAGTTGCGGTCGAGATCGAACACGATTGCAATGATTGATTCGCACATTATGCGTGAAAAAGATTCACATCTACCATTCCTGATTGCAATTATTTCCATGTCCTTATTTGCATATTCTTCTTGGAGAGCTTATGATACAAGAAGTAACATTTCTGATTTTATATGTGCTACAACAAATCAAACTTATGATGGCAAATAACTGACATAATTTACGTCGAGATTCCATTTCCTTGTATGAAATCCCCGGCATGTATATAAATAGCTATACATATACGTATTACTTTGAAGCCTAAATTGGAAAACTTTTGCCAGTGTTACTAACACTACTTACTAGTTTCCGTTAAGGGTGAAACTCGTCTCAAAGTATTTTCGCGAAGATACAGAGATACATATAGCGGACTGTATAAAGACAATATATAAGTCAACAAGGGTTCTGTATATGTACATGTATACGTGCTTTGCTGCGTTTATGTTGACAGCAAGAGTCGCAGCTCCGAAGTTACGAATTTTGTAGTCATGCACTTGACGTCTTGCAGGATGGTATTAAAACGCTTAAGCTTCGCTTCGTTTCAGATGCAGGATCGATATCATATCATGAGGCAAAACCGCTCTGGATAACCGCTGCCGAATGCATGGATCTTATGATTTACAGTCGCTCTAATTGCTCATTAAGATGGCTTCTTCTTTTTTTAATGATAACTATTTTCTGAGTTAAAAAATCACAAAACTATATTTTTTGTACAATATATGTACCTTCAAAATCCTTCTAAAGCTAAACGAATATTAGAGCAATAACGAACTCTAGAAATTCGATAACTTCACATCACTCGAAATGGAATACACTATATACAGAAGTTGTTATTCACAGAGGGAATAATATTTCAATCTAAACCGCATGTAAATGAAATTTTGCCTACAAATTTCACCTATAAATTTCATTATACATATTTTGAGAAAAGTTATTAGGCATGATATTTGGATTTAAACTTTTTTTATTTCTCCTGTGATTATGCAGATTCCAAAGAAAACTTCCATTCGTGTATATCAAGTGAAGAGAACCTTGCACTGCGGTCTTGTAATGTGCGAAATGTTGGCAAGTCCTTGTACGTGGTTGCAACCAGTACTGTTGGAAGTTATTTCGCGAAGGAAAACCGCCCATGTGAACTTTTTTACAGATGCTGCGAAAACTCCTGGGAAAAAAGAACAGTCGAGTAAGAGACGACTGTTGGTGGAAATTGTAGTTATTATACTTTTCTAACTGCGATAAATCGTGCCTGTGAATTCCAACAATTTTGCACTGCTGGTTAACCAATTAAAAATTTGGAAACTAGTCGAATTTCCACTTCAAATTAATCGTTGGCTTATCGAATTTTACACTAGCGTATTACGAAATGTATCTAGAATTTCGTAAGGCAGTAATTTGCAATGAAAATAGCGCTTGCTTTGCGCTTCTGTTGTAGAAACAGTACCTTTATTTTAAAGATAGGGTGTATTGTCTCTTTTATCAGACAGAATAATTGTTGAGTATAATTTTGTTATTTCTAGCTTCAAGCTTGCGACCCAAATTTTCTTCAGCTTTAACGACTACACGCGATCTGACTTAATCGTCGGTAGATTGTAGGAAACTTTGTCGAGAAAACTAGGCACGCCCTACCGGATATTTGAGTCCTGGTGTTTGAATCGGGGAAGTCGAATATCCTGCAATTCTGGCAACCTATTTGCTTACTGTTTCTGATCAAAGATTCTATAGTTGTTCGTTTGTTGCTGCGGTAGTTTCTACGAGCCTGTGTTCACTCAAATATGAATTCATGCCTGTTTCCAACAGATTCGGGGCATGAGTTTTAGATAAAGTTTGTCGTACAAGACTTGCCTCTGCAAAAATATATCTAGGGGGATATTCATGCAGATACGAATGCTTAAAAATGTAGAAACAAGCTCTTCCCTTAATTTTACACGGAAAGTCCCATTTTTTTTCTCTATCTCGTATTAAAGTGTGTGAATTTCAGGTCAGATCTTTCACTTTATTCTGCAACTTTTCATCTCGCTCTTTTACCATCCACGACACTGAAAGTGCTGTTGGAAAATGTAAAATTCCGAATCGTTTTGCATATTTTATACTTACTTACGAAACCAGGCTTCGTCACGTAAAATAATCTTTATGCATTTTATTCTCCCTCTGGAATCTTTCTCCTGTCTGCCCTTTTTGATAGTTTCAGACCAGCGAAGGTCGCGATTAATATAGAAGCGAAACACCCGTGGCTTCGCAAATTTTTAATTAAGATTTGAAATTTCATATAGGTGGATGTTAAACTCGTAAAATATTATTCCGTAAGAATTTATGTCATCAAAAATTATGAAAATTCATTTTTCTGCGGAATGTAAGTTTTCAAAATAGAATTTCCTCTAGCAAGAAGGAACATAGTATATGGAATGGAACTAGAGATTACTTAAAATAATAAAACTTTAAATTTGTTCAATGAGACGGGCGTGAGAAAGGAGCCGGAATGAATTACTTGTGATTGTCAACCACTAGTTATCTCTAGAAACTTTGGATTGTAAGTGGAGTCACGGAACACCGAAAG
The DNA here is from genome assembly GCA_900474275.1 of Synergus japonicus. Classification (NCBI taxonomy): domain Eukaryota; kingdom Metazoa; phylum Arthropoda; class Insecta; order Hymenoptera; family Cynipidae; genus Synergus; species Synergus japonicus. The sequence goes on from UCOH01007568.1 coordinate 51,328, forward strand.
TTTCTATAAAGCCGCTGAATATCCTTTCTCGTTTTATAAACTCTTCCCTTACATGTACATTAGTGAAGTATAGTTGAGAGTAAAACTTAAATGTCAATTATTTATGGTCAACCTGTTTAATCTATAGAAAAAGAGATAATAAGGTAGCAATTGTAATAAATAATCAGAGGAAAAATAATTAATACAATATCCTCATTCTTAAAGGTAAATAATTACTGGAAAAGCTTTTATTAGTTATCTTTATTGCTTTAATCAAGAAGCAGTCAGTATGAGATTTTCTCGACTTTCTGCTCATTATTGTACCCAACGGTGTACTTGTATATCAGAAGGCTTTAAATTCATCTCAAAGCATGTTTGTACTTTATCTTCTATAAAGTAAATACTGCATGAGTGCAGAGATCTTATTATATAATAGTTCTTTGATGATCTTCGTTACATGTGAATAATGTTAGAAGGCTTTCATTATCTCTTAATGATTAAAAACGAGATTAAAAAGTACTTTCTGGGGCGCAAATCTTTTCTATGCCGTGATATACCTTCTACTCATTATTTCTACAAAGTCGAAATATTGCATTTCGGAACGTACTTTATTTTGAAATATTTTATTCGAGAATTTTGAATGCAATTTCTTTCCTTGAAAGCTTCGATTTTTCCCTGGCGAATTGAATCTCGTGAAGGTGGATAATACATATCGACTTACACGTGTCGTCAGTGTATGGCTCCATGAGAGGCTACGAAAAGAAATATAGTCGAAGCGGGTAACGACGTCGTCAGAGTATGTTTTATTTGTTGCACCATTGCGAAATCGCTTTTTTTGCCTGGTATGGTACGAAAGGGGAACAGAAAAGCACCTTGGTAGACGACGAAAGAGAACTATCATAAAATTGTGAACATGTAGCTGTGGTACTGCCACCTGCTAAATCTGTAATTCAATTATACCGCTTCACTTCCTCTTCAAATAAAATCTTAGACATCGTTCCTTCGGTACATATTTCCTTTACTTTTCGAAATCACCATTTTATTTCACTCGCTCTACAAAAAGGTATGCATTTTTGCTTGTTCTTGACGCCTGCTAAGGCTATATCCTTATGTAATTAAAGATATAGTATCAGTGTATTACTGCAAGAATAACATAACATTTTGAATATAATAAGCTGTGGAATCTTCCAAAATATTCTGTTAATAAATCTTGGCTTCTACAAACAATGTTACTTGTTTTAAGATATTCTGGAATATTCTCGAAAATATAATATCAACATAGTGATCTAGGAATTCTTGAATGTTCTGAAACAATTCAAACAGTATGGATGTTTGTGGGGTGTGAGTGAATGGATTTATTGAGTTAGTTCGGGGAAAAGTTCTAAAGAGCCTATGAACAGGTAAAAATTAATGAATGAACATATAAATTTCAATAAATATGCAAATGAATTGAAGTATTTTTGTCACAGCTGCATAGACTGAACAAAATAAATGACCATCTATTTGAAATCGTGTACATATTTCAAAACGGCATTTTATTTTAATCTGACAGAAAATTGCTTTTGTGCTCTCGACATTAATAGCTTTATATATTTTTTATAGTGCTCGTTAATTTCATTTATACACCTTGGTTATTAATATCGCCAAAGCGGAACCGGAATGACGTAAATTTCAAATCGATGTTCCGTTAAAAAAGTCGACACGAAGTGTGGATATTGCCGCAAATCGAGAGTATATCATAAAGAAGTCATTGATAATAATAACGTAGGCCAATAATGTGCCATTCGACGATTTATTATTTTGCCAACTGCTGAAAATTCGTTCACGCCAATTCGCCGATTGGCAAACATGTCGAGAGCTTCGATTTGCGTGTGTGTGTGTCGGACTACGCCTTCGTGTGTGTGTGTGTGCAATTTGAAGGAAAAGAGTAAAGGGGATCAAAAATTTAATAACCGATTTTACGCTCAAATTGATTATTCAATTTTGTCCAAAAGTCAGTTAAGATAAGTTTAATACTAAGATATTACGGTTTAATATCCAGTTTTCTCCGTGTAGAAGACAGCAGAATAAACTTGTCACTTTCATCTCCTGCCTTTAGATTTACCATCTCCGATTTCCCTTCAGCCACTAATCCATTCATCTATAATCCTTCTATTTCCTCGTGAAATTCGGAAGCGCAGAAAGTGTCGCTGGCTTTTTAACGAACCAATTAGAGACATTGAAAAGCGAGAGTACCTCTTTTGGTTAAGAAAGGTTTGGGGAAAGTCTCGCTTCCCTCCGCTTCCCTCATTTCTTCACTTTTCTTCCCTCTTAAAATGAAATTTATGCTCTGCTGCATTGTTCACACTGAGGAAATTGTCCGATTATGAAGGAAGATATTATAAATTAAATTCATCCAATATAAAAAGATGTCGTGTTACTGATTTCTATTCTGCTAATTTCATAAAGTGTAATTATTCTCCAACTTTTATTGCTTCGACAGGATTATTAAAAAAATAATTCACAGATTCTTATCTTACCACGCTCTGCAAAAATAAAATACACCTTTTCGTAATCTCTCTTCAGAGACTCTCACTTCATCATAAAGTTATTAATTGTGCAACAGGCACTCTCAGTTAATTGATTACCCAGGATGAAGAAACTTTAGTGAGTGTATCCATCTGCTGTTGTACTTTATATTCGTTTTAGATTCCTTTATTTGTACCACTTTTTGCTGCGTTTATAGTATACCCGTCACTCTTTTCCTTTTTTTGCTTCATTAGCCAATTAAACATAGTAAGGAGCGAAAATTTATAGCCAATATTATTCAATATTAATTAATTTAGTGAATATATTTTATTGAATAGAAAAACAAATAATACTCTTGACAGTGAAAATTGAACTCGTAGCCGGATGTGTTTTACGGAAATTAAATTAAGAAAATGTTTGAATAAAAAGCGCTTTCATATTTTAAATCTACACAGGATGCATTAATTGCATTCCTGAGAGTAATCTTCTCAACTTCGCAGTCGCTCCTTTTTCCCTGCATCTCGTCGTACTTGAAATCCAACGAACTCCTTTCACATTATCCAGAATGTTGATTCGACCTATCGACTCGTGTACAATTCACACGTATGTGGAATCCGTGTACGTCACCGCAACGTCACGTGCGAGATGCTGCACTCTCACACACGCATTTATATACGAGAGACTTTGAGATCGCGTGTTAGTAAGCGTGCTTTTGCTGAGAATCGAGAAGTCAACTTCCTTTTACTACTTTGGATTGGTTGATGATAACTTAATACGGAACTTCGCTCGTCTCGAGTGGACGATTTCCTGATTCCATTTAGTTTGGATTTATGGGGAATGATAAAATAGATTTCACTTTCGATTTCGACTTATTTCATCTCCTTGGGAGATGCTATGACATTATGAATGCAATTTTTCCGAAGGAAATGTTCATTTGATGCAAATCTTTTCATCGTAGAATTTAAATATTTTTTTGAACACACTGTGTAAAAACAGAGAATACGAATTTTATAAAATTAATTGAAATTTTAGAAATATTAATGCATTTCAAAGAATTTTATGAAATGAATTGTAGTTTTTCAGAAAAATTATAAGGGATTTGTCCAGTTATTGCGGTTTTATAGAATCTAAAGAAATTTAAAGAAATTTGGCGAGATTTTATGGGATTTTCAGTAATTAAAACGAGTGTAGCAACGAGAAATTAATCGTACGGATCATAGCTGCTAAATGCGATCTCACATTCGGATCTATTTTAATTCCTAAATCGTAATTCTTCTATCTTCAGAATCGCGGATTAAAGTGATCCTATACGAGAGTGGGATTGTTTTTTTTGAGTGCACTGTTTTAGTACCGAAATTAGAGTTTTAAAGGGATCCACATATTACATGCAATGTTTCAGCTTCAACACACATACATTAATTGTTAACTTAAAAAAAAATAGTCAATGTTTTTTATTTCACAATTCAATGAACTACTACTTCGTAATCGATGAAGAAGACAAACGAGAGAAGTTTCTCCTCTCATGATCGAATCACACCTTGATCAAATCCTGATCCGCATGTTTCACAAGGAACTTCCCTCGTTACTCCGTTGAATTCCAGAGCATCGAATAATCGTCCCTTCTGTGAAGATGGAAGGGACGTTAATCATCTAGAACAGCATGATGATGATGCTGCTTAATAATAATATCGCAGAGCAATTTCAGAGAATCTGTCTTCCTTTTGTTCTCCCAAGCGAAACTTAACAGTGGAACGGGAATTGGTATCGAAGCTCTTTTTTCTTTCCCCAGCATTTCTAAGCGCGGTTGAGAAAAGGATGCAGCGGACACGGAGATTGCAAAAGAGATGGAAAATGGGGGTGGGACTGAAAAAAAGTAGAAAAATGAGGACAAGAAAGGTTTTTTGTTTTCGGAACATAAAACTCTGGAGAGGAACCTCCTCGAGTGTGCTTACTAAAAAAGAAGAAATTAAACGCCCAGTTGAATATGGAATGGTGGGTAATTTAGCGGAAGGAAACCATATAATTCTATGTTATGAATGCGACATAATCTCATAAGCATCCCGCGTGAAAAAAAGTTGCCTTGCTCAAGTCTGAGACAAAAATGGCTACAAAATGGCCAAAATATTGGAAAAGTATTGGATGAGCATAGATCGTAGAATAGTTCCAGCATTGCTCCTGGCCACGAGCAATGCTATAATAAAATTATTATTGTAAGACTTTTTTTCACGCGGGATGAAGTGATGACGGCGAATAAGAAATTCTCGAGCAACGTGGAAACGAGGAAAATCCTTAATTCAACTAAATTGTTGTCTACAGAAGAAAAATTAGATTAGTATATTATACTGATTACGGTATATTTTTAATAAATGGTCAGGTAGAGCAAATCCGGATAATCCTTAGTAAACAGTTGGATTAAATTTTCTAAATTGAGGATTTCTGAAGTTACTGTTGAAAGAAAATAACTCTTGCCACTTAAGTAACTTTTAGATGCAATTACTTGAATTGAATTGCTGCAAAGGCGTAACCATCTGGAAGTTCATTTACATCTGGTATATCCTAATGATGCGGACGGGAAGTTCGAGTAATAGTGAGTTAAAAGTATATGTTTCTGGGGTAGGGAATGGTAAGTTAATGTTAATGTTTGAAATTCGACACAGATTGAGATTAACGAGGATATAAGACTAGTTCGGAAGATGGAGACAGAGAATGGAACGGACGAGTCTGGAAGGATAATTGATGTACAGAGAGTTTATGTAGCGTTGAAACTTTCCGCAACTAAGCCGCAGGTCCGCGTGTGTTGGCTATTGCGTTTCATCTATCTTGCTAGAAGAGACTGCTAAGGCGATCATCGCTTTATTCACTAAGGCGTAAAGTCCTTCCGGGTCATGTCCCACAGACTATCAAGCTCCACAAGAAAATGACTAGGATTTAGCAGTAATTTCATTTGTAGACAACGGCCATACCACTCTGAAAACACCATTTCTCGTTGGATCAGAGAAGTTAAGCTGTGTTGGGCGCGGTTAGTACTTGGTTGGGGGGGAGGGGTAACCGTCAGGAAATACTGTGTGCTGTTGTCTTTCTTTACCTTACTTTATTTACACATACACACTCGTATAGTCAATACCTAATACATATGTGAAAACAGCTTCTTCTTTGCAATTATATAAATGAAAAAGTAATTCATTTAACATTATTTTTTGTTTCAGGTGAGTTCAGCTATAAATGAGCAACTTATACGCTTTTTTGTGAGTATACGTTAAATAGAAATATTAAAATTTTCTTTAGCGAAAATATCTTTTTAATACTTTTCTTATTCATATATATGTGAAAATTCTATATGGAAAAAGTTAGTAACATTTCAGAATAAGTAAGCGTTTGAAGATTTTTCATATCAGAAAATAATTAAAGTTCAGTGCATATTTGCTGAGGTGTAATTTCCTAGTTGGTTTACTTACTTTCGTATAAGAACTTTCATAGAGATTGTGTTTATTAATCGTCAGAAGATTCATAAAATGTAGAAGGTTGAAGAGGTTTATAGATTTTCTCTCTCATGTTTTATAAGATTGAATTATTTTTCAGTATTTTTGTGCAATATATTCCAGAGATTATCGATAGAGCAATTAAATTTTCCTCTTGCAGCAACAGAGACTAGGCTTTTTTTATTATCGAATGCTCATTTTAAGTTCGTTCCACAGACTATACAATATGTGTGAAATGTATACAAATGAGTGTGTTATTGCATTGTCAAAAATGGTTTATGAAGCGACTAAATTGAAAAAAATCTGAAAAATGTGTTGCTCGCTGGTTTGGGAACAAAAAGAAAATTTATCATGCGTCTATAATTTTAATACTCTAAAAATTCATAAATTCATATAAAATGTCGCAAACCTTTTAAAACATTTTTTTTTTATTTTCAATTATTAATCAGGCAAGCAAAAATTATTAAATATGTATCGAATCCGAAAATCCTGATTAAAAGTTGCATTCATATTCAGGGATTTAATAAAATTTTTTTTTAAATAAAATAAAATGTTACATTGGTCTTGAATATCTTTCGTACATATACGGAAATTAAAAAAACAAATAAAATTATACTTTAATATTTTTTTGTGCTTTGAGTGAGGATCCTTTTAGCATAGAAAAATAGATTGTAAAAGGCACTTTAAATGTCGTTCATCATGATGTTTTATTTTAAGTAGCGTCGTAAAAGAACAGTGTGAAAAAAAAGAGTAAAAGAAATATAAGGGGAAAAAATGCTAAAAAAGAATTATAGTGAAGCTGAATTACATAAAACTAAATTTTTCGTCCATAATTTGTAAACATATTTATAATATCATAAAGTATTGAACATTAAATCCAACAAGATTGTAGCTTTATAGCAAAAAAGGGAAAATAAATGACGGCTTAGAGTCTATTCTAGAATTTTGATTCAATATTGCGATCTACCTAAAAAAAATTAATCAAGTTTTATACGAGACATGAATATTTATTACAATTTCGATGTGGAATTCCTCTCTTTGTGTTGAAAATATTTCATGTTTAAGTGTGCGGAAATAAAGCCGTTGCATTATATTTGCTCAGTCAACTCTGAACATTCCCATGCATCCTGTTGAAAAGGATTGGCATCGACCACTAGGGGTCCTCTGGGCCATTTTGAAGCCGCAGTTAGCACTATCGTCTCGCCAGGTTGTCCCGAAGACGGTGCACATTAACGATAACGGCATACTTTACCCTGAGGCAGGACACCTGCAAAATGCCTGATACAAGAGGGTAGAGAATGGAACGGAGAGTATAAAGGTTTGTTGCTTCAACAGTCTGCCATTGCCTATAGTAGGTGCCATCGTTCTTATCAGACTCGAGCCTCATAACGCAGACCGCGTTACTCTAAGCAGCAATGTGCAATGACTGTGCCGCGTAAGGTCAGGCAACCACGTGCGACTTTATGGTATATGAGCGACCCCAAGTCTCACATACTATGTACACACAGTACAATATCCATTACATACTCCCCCTTGATGGAAATCAACGATACTGGAGACACGCGCGACACATAAATTGTTTCGAAAGAAGCTTTGTGAAATATTCCGTGAACCTTTACATCTCTAGCCTCCTTTAGTTGCAGATGAAAGTAGGTACCTTGGCTGAGTTTATAGCAAAGTACTTTTACAAGCTCAAAGGAAAATTGTATTAAACTTAATATTGTTTCCTTCAGGAACAAAGAGCTCATTTTCCAGTTTGCATTTTCGTTAATAAGAGGAGATAGGCAAACTTACTTTGTTTTTCACAACTAGATTCAAATTTTCACATTTAGGGTTGTACAATTTTGCGAAAAATGACTCATTGCTTTCCAGAAACATGAGTATTTTTCTATCACTAACCATTTTTGACAGGAAATTATACAAAAAACAGTTACAGTTATTTTTTTAAGTAATTAAATTACTGCAAAAGATACAAGTAATTCATATTTTTCAGTAACTCTTAACGAGTTTTACTACTCAATACTGATAGAAAGCAGGAAGAGTGGATTATTTTGTTTTAGGAAAATCTTATTTTATCGTGAGGTGTAAAAATAGTTTGCTCTCGGGTCTTTACTTCAATCTCACAAATCTCTCAAAGAGAAATTGAGTCATCGGATATGTAGCCTGCTACATATTCTATTTCTCTTTGTGAGATTCTTGCCGCATAAACACTAAGGTTATAGGACCGAAAATGACTTTCTCGGTCGTTCAATTACGAGTAGAACATCTTTGTACGTCGTTAAACTTCTCCAGTCAATTCTCCTGTTTCGTAAATTGCTTTACTCTCGTACATGCAACCAAACCATTTTGTGTCTAGTCTTTATAAAATGCGATTTTCAATTAGTTGAGGATCTAAACACAGAAAGAACAGAAGAGATTTGTGGCGGGAAACTATCAAGTGGATTAAGTTTAATTTCTTGCATCGAAATAAAAGAATTAAGTTGACATTTAAATAATTACGCTATGTTCAGAGTTATATTTACCTACCTGAGGGTAATTTTTGTTGTGCAATATTTACACTGAAAGCGGGAATTTAAAAAACTGGAAAATAAAATTTGAATGGTTGTTGAAAGATATTAAGATTACGGTCAAAGAAAGTTACCATTTCCTAGCTAGATATATATTATTATGATAGTTTCAGTAGATTTGAGATACGAAATTATCCTCAAGTTGTAAAGTAATCTAACTTCCCACGGCTAGATGCAGTAATGGCCTGTATATTGGGTATATTTGCGTACTTACTGCTTTGATATTGAATGCATAACGATTTCTCTTAACGGGTGAATCTTATACGCGAACGAAAGCAATGAAAGTGGGCCGATCATGTTACACGTTGACCACCTTAATGGAGCAGGCATTTCTCGACCTTGCATGACTTTCTACCAAATTACTTCAAATTTCCTTTCAATTTTGATCTAGTTTTTTGGAACTCTTCATAACAGTTGAATTTGTCGTGACTTTAAAAATTGAATAATTAAATCAAGCAATAAAATCGTTTAAGCATATAAAGTCATAGCTATAGTCATATGTTACAAATCCGTTAATAGTTCCGCAGCCGTATATTTTCATCTCGTAAAAAATGTACACTAAAATTTTTTATCTTTTTACACATAAAGTTTGCTTTATGATCTATAAATATATATTTTAAATGCTGGGAAACATTTTCCCCATATATTGTGTGCATTATGAAACTTGTGAAAATTTTATGAAATTAACGTAATTGTCTATTTTGGTTGGATTGACAGTTTCCTATGGTATTTTCCTCAGTTATGAAATTCAAAGTCTTTAACTGCAAGAATATGCCCTTGATGTAGAGATTCAGGGAGCAAGTTTTGATTGCTGTACAGTAGGCAACTTCCGACGTCGAAGCTCAAAGCTTTCATTAGTCAGAGGAGTTCGCTGATTCACACTGTATAATGTATATTACACTTTCAATGTCCAAGGAAACTTTGAACTTAGTTTAGTTCATAATCAAGGACATAGAGTGATAAAATGTATCAAAATGCTTGAGATTTGAAGATGAGATCGTTTCAAGTTGATTAGTTATGTCAGTTCTCTCTGCGAGATTAAAATCCTGAATAACTGTGATCGATCGATCGAGGCGAATGGTTAGCATTTGACACTGATCTGCAGGTAGATATCAAATAACTCCAGCGTTCACCAATCTCTATATAATTTCCTTTTGTTCATTTCTGGACTTAATGAACTTTTCTCCAGAGTTATATTTCTCTTTTTATTTTTTTATTTGTTTTAAGCTTTTGTTACGTCAACGCCATCTTGATGATTTCACTTTGAAGAATATGCGCGCAGGACAGTTTTTAATTAGTTCAACTAAAATTTCTTTGAATTGCGAGTTCTTTTCTCTGAGTAATAAAGAGAAATTTTTTTCTCTTAAAATGTAGAACGATTTCTTATGACTAACTCGATTGCTTTGTGATTCGATAAGAGAATGAAAGGATATTAATTCCAATTTTTCTAAGAGTGCACTGTTCAAAAGTTAATTTTATTTGATACATCGAAATGTAGACTATAATATTAAATGCATTAAGCTGACATAATTTTGTTTCACGTTTCTCTAATACATTTTTCTGCTTTTCTGTCCTGACATGGGAATAAAAGCAAATCAAAATATGAATAAAAAACTTAAGAAACAAAATTACAACCGGAACTATTACACTCATCCTCATCTGTCAAGTCCTTTTATGCTTATCACGCTTTGTATCTCAGGGGATAGAAAACGTGTATTGTTGGGGTAAAAATAATCCGTGAACATTTTTATATTACAGAGAGAATACGGTATGACAAATTAGTATAAAAAGTAAATGTATCTCGCAGAGCTTATTTCATATGAAAGTTTGTGTTCGTTGTTAGAAGACTAAATGCAAGAGAGGCATAATTGCACTAAATTATTTTAATCAACAGTTGCATTCTAATGCTCTGCTTATCATGAAATTATAATGTTTGCTTTCATAGAGCAGGAAAATTAACTCAAGTTTTCCGAGTTAGTTTAATTTTCTTATATGTATAACATTTTCAATTTTGTGTATGTATATACATTCTTTGTGGTAGTACTTATTTTACTAACAAGATACGAGTTTTCTGTTTTCTGCATTCTTTGATATTCGATAATTTAAATGATCCCTCGACACGATTTTGAAGAACTTTTTTTATATAAAACTTTGCAGAACTTTTTAAGTAAATCAAAGAAGAAAGAAGTTTTAATTTATGAATTAAACTTTATATGCGGAATTGAGAAGGAGGTTCAGAATTGTAAAAATAAAAGGAAAAGTTGAAATGGAACAACGCGGAAAAAGGTGGGGTCAAAGGTGCAAAAGTCGGTGCAAAAGTTTTACTGGATTTGGAGACCACGTCTTGGTCGCGGAGGTTCTTTTCGAGATGCGCACTCAATTTTCCGAGGCTTAACTGCTTCAGGGGTTGGGGGTAGAGGTTTGAGGGTGAGTTTCTTCCTCCATGGGGGTAACCCCTAACCCCCCAATGCAACTTGGTCTCTCGCGAGCCGCAAAGTCCCTTCTTTCGTTTATTTCGAGTACCAGCACCCAGTTACCAGCGGCTCCCAAGGGATTCCCAGTTGTCCCGGAAAAGTCCTATTCTTTTTTCAGAAACTTTCTCGGGGAATTTGTCGCTTGGTCCGTCGTCGATCGATCGATTAAATTCCCGGACAGTTTGCTGCTTCTATTCTATATATTGTTCTCTCTTTTGTTTCTTTCTTTTTATCCTCATTTTCTCTTACTTTTCGTTTTACTACCGATTCCAAGTCGCTTTGTTGTGCCGTTTCTACTTATTTTCATCGTTAATCCTTTAACTGTAATGACGGGCATTTCTCTGTTTCTTTTAGTAGTGTCGTATTCGACGCTGTCTTCTTCTTTTTCAATTATTTCCTACTCGGTCATTGATTTTTTGCCGCATACTTCCTATCGACTTTTATAACACAAGGTTGTAAAGAAAATGATTAGTTATTATAGTTCATTATAGTTCATCTTAGACTGGCAAACAGACACTTATCTGAAGTAAAGAATCAGTCTTTCAAAGCAGTGTGAACAATTCTCAAGTTTCTTATAGTTTCATTAAGTAAATTATTTATTCAGCTTGAACACGCGATATTGTTTTTCAGCGCCTGGTGAGACAAATTCGATTTAAAAGTATATACAAAAGAAGATACACAAAAGTTGATGAAATTGAACAATGAAAAAGGCTGACTATTCTGTTCGAAGAAAACTTCGCAAGTACTCCCCTGAGGTTTCTCTCCTCGAAATATCAAGCCATTCGGATGATCGCAAAGTGTGGACTAAATCCAACAGAGTCGTAAACTCAGTACAAAAAAGTTCCTTAAACGTCTCTAGGGTAAATCATTCTTGGAGTGACACACGGGAAAACTTTTCGAGGAAGTTTTCGAATAAACGGATATAAAACATGGCCTAGAATCGCAACTAAGTTGCTCGATCCCTATAATATCTTATTACAATTCCGTATCACTTCAGCTACTCCTTATTAAATTTACATTTTTGAGATAATATGGTTGAAGAGAATCTTCAAAGTATAATATTTCAATGTTTATGAAATCGATGTTAGAATACATTCAAGTAAAGAGAATCAATGTATTATTCGATTAATCTCCCTTTATTTACGAAAGACCGTTTTGCCAACTTTTCCTGAGTGAATTCCCTAAGGACGCGAAGAATCAAGAAAAGAACGGGATTTACGTAGGATTATTGGATAGCGAAAGTTGATGGCTTTCTATTGGCCACAAAAAATACCTTTATCGAAAAATCAAGAGGGCGAAGGTTTATCCGTAAGCTAATCTGTAGGCATTGCACGGCAGTTCTTACGAATATCCAATTCGATTTTCTATATATAGTGAATATTCCACTTCATGCAAATTCAACCTCTTTAATAAATATTGAAAGTATGTTCTGAGAATTTAAAGTGCCTTAACAATATATTTGAAGCATACATGAATTATCACAAAATATATTTTACACATTTATAGTTAATATGCATATATAATGTACGGTATATATATATATATATTAATTTACATACTTATTATCAAACATCATCCATTGAAATTTCTTTCATGAAAAGAATCGTCCTTTTGCAAACTTTAGAAAAAATCCTCCAACCATACAGTATTCACAACGCCAAGCAAAAAGTGTTTAAGTATGTGTATATTTCACTGCGCTTCGTTGAAAGAGTATTTTGTTTGGTGTACACATCTTTTGAAGCTAGTTGTTGAAGTTAAAATCGTTAAAACAAACTGGCATCAACGCCAGAGTAAACGCATCATCTGTATGATTGCACTAATGCATGGCGACTGCGAGGATTTACTGTTAGTACGAATTTACTGTTAGTACGAGTTGAATTACTCTCTAAACTTGAATCAGTGAAAAATAAGTGAAATTTCACTGATTCACAGTCAAATTATTTCGCTGATTCAATTTTAGAGACTAAACCACTGCAGTGGAAACAGTAGACTACAAATTTTCTCAATTTTGTGCAACCATCTCCTTAATTTTAAAAATCTTTAGGGGTTCGTTATAAACATTGGAAAAGCTTAAATTAAAAAGCGAGGATCTTATGTATTATTGCAAAATAATACGATTTCTTCGATCAGAGCAGATGCTATTAAAAATAGAAAGTCGGGAAGATATTTTTTTTTCGATATTAAAGGAAATTAGACTTTACAAGGACTCAAATCTCATCATCGATCGTAGAAAGTATTGCGACTCTGTACATTTCTCAGGAGTCAAGTATGTACTTCAAAGGTAACATCGAACTTAAATGTGATTGGAAATGGCGACAGAGTGTCTGTGACTCGAGACCTTCGAGCTCAACTCTTGTGAAATTCCTGATGAAGAAGAGCGACAAAGTGTCTTCTCTCATGGGAAAAGTGGCGCCTTGTTTAACATTTCCCATGAAAAGATTCGCGAGCTACAGACAAGGTGGTGCTACAAGAAGAGTGAGAATAGAAATGTAAATTTCGCTCTTCGCGTAATACAGGAAACTGGCATGTGAAATGGAAAGAGAAAGGGATATATATATATATATATATATATATAAATCTATAAGAATAATTACCATGAAAAGGGAGAGTACATTTGTTACCATCTTGAGACTTGCCATCGGATCCTTATATATTTTTTTATTAAAGTCTCTATTATTCATGAAATAGCTAGATAAAAAAAAATATATACATACCTAATATTCTTAGAAAATTGGTTCAAGTTATCGCTATTCCGATACATTTTTCATGAATATATGTAATATACTTATCAGTAATCTTAACGATTTACCTCAAGGGATTAAAGACCTACTTAAGTTGCACCTACTACATTATTTATTATGTCAACCTTGCTCCATTTCATTCGATACTGGAGCAACCCTCTTGTGAGAAAGAAAACCCTTGCAAAGACTTGCCAACTGTTGCTATATTATAGAACAAATTGAATAGAGTTGCGCACGGAACTTTGTTTCTTATATTAATTGTTTCCTTTGCTGTCGGTATGTACGTTGGAAAAATTGGTATGCTATTTTTAATAACTTCTTCCAGCCCTCATTTAAAATTTAAATTAATAGTTTTAAATAAAACTTAATATAAAATGCGGGTTTAGTTTTAAAAGGATTTTATTTCTCATAGTAAGTGTTGATTTATTTGAAATCTACAGTTTTCTTTCACCATGTTTTTTATTTTATTGGAAACTTTTATTTACATTTAATAAAAAACTCACAGTTGAATGTTTTCTGTACCTTTTCACGATAAATGCGATCGTCTGCTATTGAGCTTCAAACTAGGACAGACAGGTCTTGAAATCTGTTTGAACTCCACTGCTTGAAATCCGGCAAATAAAGCTGAAAGCAAAGAGAGTTTTTGATTAAAGTGCAAGTACGGAGAAGTATTTATTAATCCACTGCACTTGAAATATCGTTTAAATGTAAGGCAAATTAATCAAATGTGAATTACTATTTATTTTTGCTTTATTCGCGTATTTATTAAAAAAAAGATGATATGAAATTCCAAGCGATAATACAGTTATAACGAAATTGGAATTAAAATATAAATATTTCTGTTATTTGATAAAAGTACTGATTTATATTTGGACCGCTGATCCACACTAACTTGATTCATTTGCCTGACTTGAAATAAATTGCTGAAAAATGCTAAAGGACGATATATGAATATCAAAACTACAAGCAAAATATTTTTTCTCCATTAAACTTCATTTATTTACTTGATTATATAGTTATGACAGGAAATTATCTCCTGTGAGTAATTACCGTTACATGAGCGTTATCTCGCTCCCTCTTTTGTAAAAGTTTGTAAAGAGAGCACAGATGAAGCAAAGCTGTGTATTACTAACGAACTGTGATAATTAGAGAAAGCGTTTTAGCAACATCGTGTCCGGAGCTTTTACAACGACATGAGCTCTACTTCGTGAGTAGTTTTGGAATTCATGGTTCCGCGCAGTAACAAAAACCATAAAAGGGAATTTACGTTTATTATTAAAGTACAAACTTCTAAAATCCGAACAAAAACTTTACGTTTTAACTTAATTCTATCTTAAAAATTCATTTAGCAGTAGAATTTAATCATACATTAATATTTTTATATTAAAGGTAAAGATACTAATTCATATTTAAAGAGTAAATCAAGAGCATTCTTTTCAGTGAAATCTTGTGTTCTAATTAAGTAAGAGAATGAAACCCCCTTGGTTACAAAACCTGGCGAATCTAATAAAGGAAAGACAAATGAAGGAAGAAGTTGGAATTGAAGCGAAAAAATAAAAAAAAGGTGTTTCATTCCAGCATCTCCTGATTATAATGAAAGCAGTCCTTCGCCCGACTCTGCCTTTTCTGTCCTGATATATCGTATATCATGTAGCCTGAATTTGCTCGGATATTCGGTAAACGTAAAAGCGACTGGGCCACTAATTGGCTTCACGTTAAAAAGCGACATGGCTTTCTCATTGGTCATGCCACTGAACCTCATTATGAATTAGCACCACACTTTGTTACTGAAATCCTCCAATGAACAGCAAAATCTCGCAACGGATATTATAAAAAATTGATATTTCATACTTTTAAAATACAAGTTGAAAATGAATAATAGTGTACCTTTTTAAAAGACTTTGTCATGAAGATTTTATGAGGGCTTTGTTATAACAGCGCTCAGGTTTTTGTTTCCATTCTTTTTCGTTTCTGTACCACTATGCGGAAAGTGCATCCCAGTGTCTCTGTAGATTTCGAGTCTTTTGTTTTGGTTGATTCTAACTGAAAAGTGAACAACAGTATGAACAATAGCGTGATTATTAGTGATGTTGAAAAGCAATTGGTATATTCTGGCATATAGTCTTTGTTTACTTAAATTGTCCTTTCAGTATCACATTTTCAAATAAAAAATACACAATTGAAAGGAGCAGCGTTTCATATGTTGAGAAGAAATTTAGAGCAATGAAAGCTATACATACAAAAAGAAAAATAGGAAGGGCCTATTATCGTCTGCAAATTCTCTTTCCCGCCCACGGCTTCGCGGTCTCGTGACTTTGAAGAAAATTGCTGACATACAGTCGCGATTATTACCATAATGCACCTAAAGCCTTCAGAACTTACACGAGGAGATGAATACTAAAGTATTATGTAGATACGTGAGAAAATGAAGACAAGTGTTTGTCATGGTTTAAAACTTGTGCTGTCACTTTACTCTTTTGAGTAGAAATTTAAGGGAAAATCAATTACGAGGAAGGCTTTACGGCTACATGAAGAAATTTATTCTCTACATGTCACTAGAGCAGAACTAAAGTTCTAAAAAAGCAAATATTTTCTCCTGTAACGAGAAAAAGACAATTCTTTAAAAGATAATTTTATATGCAAACGTGAGAGAGATTCGTGGAAAGAAAAATGCAAAAAGATAGTTGAGTTAAGGGTTTCAACATATTTCCACGTGCTAGATGTTCACTGGGAGAGATTTTCTGATTGTGAAATTAATTCAGCAGCATAGAACTTTTGCGGTATGAGAAACAACACAGCCTTGTGAAGTGTAGTGCACGGCCTTGTGCCATTGAGAAACGGTCCTTAACACTTTCTCCGCAGTGCCTCTCAGCATAAGCACTTTGATCTGCACTTCACGAGAGGCAGGAGTAATTGGCAACAAAGGTTCCGGACTTGGAAGTCTCCAGGAGCCTCTTGAGCCCAATTTTGGTTGATGTTATTACGAGCAACGTTGATATTAAGCAATTGTTATCCTAACAAGTAGCACAAACCTGCATTTCCCTAATTGAGTTAACACTACAGTATGATGGTATCTTTCTTTGATACACTTTCTAAACTAAAATTGAAAAAATATTTTCTCACTTTACTATTATTTTTTCTTTATTGTAGGCCTCTAGAGTTTTGGATGAGTTTTTTTTTTCGAGTTTCTTAGTGTCCCTGCTTAATTTTCTCTGCTTCTTTCTCCCTTCCTGCTATTTACGTGAAAATACGTACCTGAGCTCGTTACTGCATACTTATGCATGATTACTCATGCGTTCTCGTGCATATCAGCGTGCAATGCTGGGGTTGGTGGGTGCACTTTAAGATATTTCTCTGTTTTTGATTAACGGTCTCGTGACTTCGTTCGAACCATTAACTACCTGAGTAAAAACGCCACGTAACTGCCGACTAGGAATTGGCAATTACTTTCATAATTACATTCATAATACGCATTCCGTAAATCTATATATACCTAACAGGAAAGTCGACACTGGTCACATATTAAGTGAATTGATATCTTATGATTTCAAGGACGGTATATGTATATCTAGGTGGCAAGGTCGTGAGATATACTTAACGGATTATGTCAATGTTTAATCTACTGAATTAAATAACTTTTATGTACTATATTTTATTATTCATTAAGGGTAAGTAGTCAATATTGTGATGAAAAAGATTACCGACATATTTCGTATTATTTTGTTCAAAGTTTCTTCAAGATATTGTAATTATTGTGTTAATGAATAACCAAGAGGAAAATAATTATTTGCTTGAACAGAAATCTTTATTTAATATTTTTTTGGTATTAAAAGTTGTCAGAACCGACTTCATGCCCTTCAATAGATTTTAGAGCAATTTTTGACGAGAAAAAAAATCTATTCATGCGGATTTATCGAAATTCCCTTTAATGTACGTATTTCAACAGAAATTAATCAAGCAGACACTTTCATTGTTACGTTCGATTGCACAGTTGCTTTGATCGAATTTTAATTAAATTTCATTTGTCCGCATCACTCATTATATTAAACAAGTGTATTACTCCTAGCTTTAGAAATTAATATTCTTGAATTACGCATTATTTGCACATCCGAGGAATATAATACAGTTTTATATAACAGAAAACTGGATTTAAAAGCTGCAAACATTGACATTCGACATTGCAAATTACAACCATTTTCATGACTTCCTATATATGTAGTTGTCAATTGTATTCAGCATATTTAAATATGAAAAATTTTGTTTTAAAAAAATTCCAATGAATGCAAATGTCGTAAAACGTTATAAGATTCCTCCCTCTTTTTATTTAATGCTACATAATATGGCGTGGAAGCTCCTTCATGGAAATTAATTAATTTCTTTTTGATGTAGAAACCTCTTCACACCTCTACTTTTCAAAGGTAATCGGTTTTTCAGTAACAAAGTTGTGTTGATTTTATAAATTAATATTATAATTTTAATTTTATTTTAAGAGGCATTTAAGTTCAACAGAATTATATGTTTATTAATAAATTTGTTACTGAGTCCATCTTAAGTTGGAAAGTAATCTTGATTCTGAAGACTCTCCAATGAAGCGAGGCGATTTTTTCTTTGAGACAAATGTTCTGGATTCGAGACTGTCTGTCCATAATAATATTAACATGATAGAAAGGATATGCATGGTCAAGCAAAATTCATCAGATAAATCTTTTCGATCACTTTTTATGAGATTTATTTGGCCTCGAAGCTTCATATACATTATATAAAGGCTGGTGAAAGTTATAACAAGAATTAAAATTAAGAGAAATGTACATTTTCAATTATTCGCTTTTTTTAAGTTTTGATTGTTTCTAAAACTTGATTAATATATGAGTTAAAGTAGCAGTCAGTGATTTACTACAGTATATTACATATTTCTATCATTCTTCACTTTCATTGGGCCATATGAAAATAAAAAGAGTATTTTTCAAACTTGAAGGGTACAATAGAATTTCTAGTAATGCAAAATTATGTTTTTAGAACCGAATTTATGATTCAAGGAAAAAAACTCGTTCTTTTAATATTAATCACTACCCGCGGGTTATAGGTATAATTATATGCGAACTTAAAGAGTTTTGAGATTAAATGTAAATTAACCATTATTCTATACAATCCATCATGTAGGATATTTCTGTATAATAAATTGTAACTTATAAATTATAAGTAACACAACTCTTTATTTCGAAGAATCTTCAATTATCTATATATAATAGAGAAAGTGAATTTAAAATATGTAATAGAAATTAGAAGAAATAAAATGAACAGTTTTCTATGTTAGACCTGTCAATTTGTTCGAGAAATTATATATAATCGATGATTATCGATTTCGAAATACGTTTTAAAAAGTAATTGTATAAAGTGATTCGACTTTTTTTTTTTTAATATTCTAGCTCAGGCATTAATGTAATTGTTACAGTAACCAATTTGGAAAGCACCTACTTCAAACATTCACCTGTTAATTACGTCATTGGTCTCAATGACGCGTTGATGATTCGTGAAAGGCTAGAAGATCGAGTTGCTTCTCCTTTAAAGTTGCCTAACGAAGAGAAACATTTTTGCTACTAGATTCTCAAACGACATTTCCAATCGACCCACTGATTCTCCAACCGTTTGTACCTTTCGAAAAATACTTTATCCATTAGCGTGCAGGTAGAGACTGATCTTGTTCAATTTACTACGAAACATGTGAACTTTATGTGAAAGATCAGTCCGGATATTGGAGTCCTTTGAAAGAAAATGTGATTTCCCAATAGGCAACTGTTGACCTATTTACTTACATGGTAGTCGCAGAATTTACCAAAGGAATCATTTAAAAGGAAATTTAATTCGTAATGGGATTTTGACTGTGGTTAAAGGTGCAGAATCCCATCTTTTTATTAAATAAAGTTTACTAGACCGCATTTTAATGGAAAATTTATTTTTTGTTTCAGGTGAGTTCCTCAGAGAGCTATAATCAATAATGATGGCTGGTAAGAATCCATTCAAGCTTTTTTTGAATACTTTATTCTATCAAAGATATTCAATATAGATTTATATTTATTTAATTTAGTAGCGCTTAGAGAAATGTTTTGATTTTTTACCTTGGCCTAAATAATTCGAATCATTTTTATACAAAATACAATGACCGAAAAGTATGATTGTTTATAAAGATAATCTACAGTGTTTTGAATCTTATGTTAGTAATGAAAATTGCTTTTCATTGTTGTAGAGTGCGTTAACAAAATATGTTTGGTCGCGTCATAAATTTGGTTTAAACAAGAACGGGGGCACATTTTGCACTGCTGTGCGTTAATTATGGAGTGTGCTGCGTCAGTATGGCTTTTGAAATTCTTGTAGCTGTATAGGGAGATTAATATACGAGCTCGCAATATTATACCGGAAACGCTTATAACGCGCATTTAGCAGTTCCTTGGTCGCGTTTGCATCCTTGAGTGAAAGGACGAAGACGACGCTTATACAATTTCTGCTTCTCTTTTCTCATCTTTTCCTTTTTTTCGTCTTTTATGACGATAGAGGTTATCGTCTAGAATCTAAGGAATGCTCGCGACATTTCCTCATCAGAGTTTCTCACGTCCTTGGCAAAAATTTTGATAGTCACCTGAATACTGATTATTTCATGATGAACTTTTTGTTCGCATGATTGAACAATTTTAATCGAATTGACTTTCTGGATGTCTGAACATTTGAAGACTCAATTAGATAGCGTTTTCTTACTTGGAAAACTTGAAATCTTCAAGGATGTTTGCTGCAAGTTTAAACTCATCCAACTTTTAAAGTACAGAGTGGCTTCGATTGAATATTAATGTACCTGGATTGCTGGTCAGGTGCAGCTGCAGTTTTTTCGTGTTGAGAATTTCAGTTTACCGCTGGGTAAAATAATTTTGTAAATGTGGAAACTAAATTTTATTGAATCAATCTGTTACTAAAATTTCAGATTCCATAATCGTTTAACGCATTTTTATCGGAAAGTTTAAAATTCATGCCGACAGTAATTATATTAATGTTAGGTACTCAATATATCTGTAAAATATGCTTAGATGCTTTGCGAAATAAGGTGCTTTTACAAAGTGAAAGGATGTTACGGATTACCTATAACAGAATGTATATTATATAGTTTCTGGCATCATTAATCGTTATATGCAAGTTAGAACATATATATGATATATAAACACATATATATATTCCGTAACATAAAAGACGACTTTTCTCTTGAAGTTCCTGTGAATTTATAGACGATAATATTGCGACGATATAAAAAATTCTAAGTACTTCATAAATTTTCAGAAAATAAATCTGGCCGGTGGTCTTAATATACTTTTTTTTTTTGGTTATTTTTTAAAAGGAAATTTTAATACAAAGTCTGCGGGTTGAAATAGGTTTTTTCATTATAGCAAAAAAATATGATATCGAGAGTAAAGATTAGAATTCATATTTTAAACTTTTATGTGTCAAAACCATATGAAATTCATTTATAAAATGGAATTATTATTTTAAGGTCTTTATAGACTGACATCAACTTAGTAATATTTAGATTTCCGACATCTGACAATCATAACCGGAGATCCGGTCCGCAATTCATCCTCTCGAGTCCCCTTACGATCAATTTTGGGGCTCAAGTTGAAATACGACTCGGTCGCTGCACACCCAAGGTACGCAAGCATATAAATCAAACTCGTTGTGGTTTCATCGCCCAGCCATTTAGAATTTGCATGTGGAATTCCGTTAGTGCGCAATCTACGTAACTTTATGTAATACATAACAGAATTCTCTCTCCTTTACGTACATATATAATTCTTAAAATATGTGAGGATACGTAAAGTTTATGTATGCAAAGATGTTATGTTATGTTACAATTGTTATTGTCTCTCTCGTCAATTTTAAATCATTATGATTTTTGGTACTGCTACAGAATAAATTGATGAAAATTACAGGTATAGGGAGGACGAAAGAAGACCACAGTAAATCCCAGTTCATTAATTTGATCTCGAAATTGGATTAGAATAAATTTGCGCACACATTAATTATTTAATCCGCTCAAGGATGGATCGTTTTGATCTCTATTTGATAATCAAAGGGTTCTGCAACAATTTAATACCCTAGGGTTTACACTGAGAGTAGATTGATTCGTAATTAATTACCTTTCTATAAAGCTAATCGACAGTACCGAGTTTCTCTTTATATTGGTCTTCATGAGACGAAAGTATTACACTGACTCAGTAAACTGATATTCAAACGATAGACGATGTGCACCAAGCAATAAATCACTATTGCCTCTCCTGTCACATATTGCTTGTAACAAGAAGTGCGCAAGAAATTGCAACGTGCATCTCTTACTTGATATATTTTCATAAATACGTTTCACATTCTTCCATGGAAAGGCAGCATTTTATTATGCACTTCATTTCGTACCTCGCGACGTGCATTAACTTTTCAGGATGCAGTATATGAAGATTGTAAGCGAGAACTCGTACCAATCTAATACGTAATTTAATACAATATGATGAGTCTAATTAGTTCACATAATACGACATATATATGGTTGTGGCTTTTGATTCAACGAATATACATATACATATATAAATTTTTAGTAGAGGTTCGTTTATTCTGAAAGAAGTTTAGTGTAAATTATAACGGAAAATCGCGTACTCGTACTTGAACTAAATGTACTACATATAGTGATAATCAACTTTAGTTTATAAATCACGGAAGTCACGCTTGCAGGATCTTTGAAAATTATACTCGAATCTATTTCGCTTCAAATGCTTCAATTACACAATTACGTTCTAATAACGCCTCCTTGATTTAGTTATTCAGATAGTCATATATATAGCTGATATATAGTCCCAATTTAGTCACTTTTCATGGTTATTAGAGAAGCGAAGGCGATTACGTGCAGACCATAATTTGAATGCAGGGAACTATTTTCTGAGGTGGTGAACCTTGCGCCGGACCATTTCAAACTATGTGAACTATGCCTAACGAGTATTTTCAATGTTCGTTGTCCGTTCATAATATGTACGTCCCGCTCATTTTGCACATATCACTGCATTACACGTATCAAGACTGACTTTAATCGAATTGACAAATTATCAAGGAAACATGCATGATTGATGTTGCATTGTCTCTGCGGCAGTTCGCTCAAACTAAGCCTTGACATTAAACCCAATTAGCAATTAGAGCATTTCAGTAATTGCTGGTATTCCAAATACATAATTACACTTCAGAATCAATGGTTCCACAAAATATTTTTTGGAAATATATTGGGAATCAGTATAATCACTAGAGAATCAGTAGAATCAGAATTCAGAATCCGTTATAGAATCATTTTTCGAGTGAGCGGCCCCTCTCGGAAATAGCCCTTCTCCAAGCTGGTTCCGCCACAGTTGGTATCTGTTATTAAGCATTCTGCTCACGTGCAAGCTAGTGTTTTTCGAGTTTTGTTAATTAAAGAGAATGCTTGCCGATGTTAAAGCCCAGAAAACTAAGCTAATTACTACCAGGTTGAGGAGAAATAGTGCTAGGTCGAGTCACCTTAAAACAGAGAAAGCGTTTAAACATCATGGTATAATGTTAAAAACATCATTACGAGACGCATTTTGACCTCAAAAGATAAGAAAAGATTTCGCAGAACATGAAATATTATACTGTGAAAAGTTGATATGTTTAAATTTAACATTTAAATAACCAGTCTGCATGTTAAACATGAAAATCTTCTTATTTAAACAGCACAGTTGTTTCGAATGGACGAATTTACATATTAGAATTTTATCATCAGTAAATTAATAGAATTGATTAAATCAATTGTATAACGTTATGCATCAATTTACATAACGTTGCTTTTTATGCCTTACAATTATGCTAATAATACGAGCACAATAAAGGCCAGTACTAGATATCAATATACACGTACCCATATTATATTTGACATACTTTAATATTTTTCTTTTTAATCATTTTTGTATAGTTTTGTTTTTGGACATTAGCTGACGTTGCCTCGAAACTTAATAGAATGGGTTTCTGCACTAGTTGATGAAATTAATTCACTTTGCTCAATTTTCCCTCTGTTGGCTTTTGCTCAATCCGCCCTTTTCGCTTGAATCCGCGCCACCTCTTCGTGTCCCGTCATTCGTGCTTGCTTCAAGACAATAGCTGTATGCACTCGGTGCTGTAGCGACTTAAACTAATCGGCGATTTGCTCTAGAATGGGAAAAGAAAACACGTAAAGCGAGGGAAAACAAAGCCTACTGTATAATAGCGCTTGAGCGACTGTAACCAAAGCATTCCAAATAAACGTTTTTTCAGTTAACAGATTTTGACCTGACATTTTTCATTTTTCACATCTCTTCTTCTACCATTGTATAGAAGATCAGAGTTGACGTCAACTTCATTCGTGCATTTTTAACACACGAGTAGAAAAAACTTATTTTTGAAGTAAAAAGTACGTTTTTATAACATAAATACGCTGCTCCGGTCAATATTCTGCAAATATTGCAGTTTATTCTTCTCTCATATACACTAAGAAGTAGATAAAGATCAAAGGACTGCGATTCGCAGAAAGTACTCATAGGAAACCCGAGTGTAAAATTTTCATACAAAAAAGGATCAAAGCGTTGCATTGCAGAAAAACTAATAACGTCTACATAGAAAATATGACTGGTTGTAATTTCATTGCACGGGGCTCATATTTTAGATGCGTTCCAAAAACGTCCCGAAAGCCAAAACTATTCTCTTATTCACCTCTCCAAGTGTCATTTTGAACAAAAGCGCGATATTTAAAATTAGTAAAATGGCTACAAACTCTTGTTTTATGCTGGAGCTTATAGAAGACTCTACTTTAAAAGGAAGAAAAGTCTTGGGGAAGGTGCCTTGTTTTAAAGGAAAAATAAATTGAATGCCATTAAGTCGACGAGGATCTTGTGGTAATGTACAGTAACTCTTAAGACGTAGTAAAATCTTGGAGGTGAAAGAGCATTAGAGCACATAATTTCCCTTCATGAGCAAGCCATATCTCTTTCCGTTTGCTTTTAGTCCTTAATTAAATCCATCGACTTCCTACAAGAATTGCATCTTCAGTTGGAAGTCGTGTTATTTGTCTTTCTTACTGAACTAGGCAGACTTCACGATTAACATTGTCAGCGATTTGAATCTTTAAAGTCGACTCGACATGGAAAAGTGTTACTTAAAGTCGCATTTACTTAGATATTATTTTCTTAACATTAACATCGCCTGGGATTGAAAATTGCAGACAAGTTTATAAACAGTATTTCTATAAGGAAAAGTGTTTTAACCAATTACAAGTTTTTCTGAAGATCTTTTAAGAAAACCATTTAGGAGTTAATTCTATGTATGGGAATCACGTGACTGGATAATGTTGAAGTAGATAAATTCACGTATATAAATTGAAGTTACAACGACCTTCTGAATAACACATGGGAAAGTAAAATAGCCTCATAGAGTGAAGTGGATCTCACTGATCGACCGGTATAACGCGATTAAAATTGCCAATCTCTTTCTCCATGTGCATAAAAGATGCGAGATCTCTTAAGAAAGTACTCTGAAACTTCAGACTTAAAATTACACTTACTATGCGATCAGTTGGTAACTCGGGAATGAATATGAATTCGCTAAAATCTTCGCTCCTTTCAGGAAAGCATACCACAAGTCTAATACAAATTGTTATCTGAATCAAAAGTTCTCGGAGACAGGGCTTATAAATATAATCCGTTAAAGTACTTTATGAACTTTTGATGTCGAGTGTACTAATTTGGAGATTATTCGAGTAAATTGTGAAGCGAATAACTGTACCGAATGGAAAAGAGTCGTGTCAATCTGCTTGTTATCACGACAACGTCCATTTTATCAGTCTCGGTGAACATTTTGCTAACGCGTTTATCTCGCTACTACCCTTTATTTTGGAATAATGAAGTTTTCGTTTCCTGTCTCGTGAGTTCGAAAAATCTAAGGTTTCTATTCAACTTGACTTCATTTTCAATTGTAATTGACACAATATTGATCAAAGTACACGATAGTGTCTCATTTTTCATGTACATATGTTTCTTTTATAACTCGCGGGCACCATTTTTGTGCTAATATCTTAAAAGTACAAGGTGTAGCTGTACTGACTTCCAAATAAGCAAATATCGTTGATTCAGGGAAAACGTGAATCGCGGAATGTAGGCAGTGTCGTGGAAAATTGAGTTATGAAGCTCAGGGGTGTCGTAATTCAAGCGAAGCGTTACGTTCCACGAAAGACGTACAAACGTTCACCTTGCCTTAACATTCTCGCACGTTCTAATAAAATTTTCACGAAACCTTCTCAGTTCCTTGTTCACGTTAATTTCTGCTTGGTTTATCATGTTTCAAGTTTCTATTCAATTTGATAGAAATTCTCTCTATACGTGTGATAGAAATATCGTAAAATTGTTATTAAAGTATTTGTAATTTTTGTAATAACTTATTTTATTATAGGAAGGTTTATACCGTTTTTTCAAGAGCTTACTTTCTTATTTCTTTGCATTAAAAAAAAATCAATATTATTCATCAATGTCATAGAGACTTCACTAAATTACTTTCCTTCAGATTAATGATTGATGAAATCCGTCATTGAAAGTTGCACAAAGCAGGCTAATGTCGGGGGTGTTAAGTAGTAGATTCGTTATTCCGATATTGTTCCATTGTTAAAGAGAGGAAAAGTATGTGAAATTGTTTTTTTGCAGCAGTCTATGTGCATTTGTGTGAAGCTGTATTCAGTTTCAGAATCGCGATTAATAATCGTCAGCATGAATCGACCATCAGTGGCTGGTCTGTGAAGATATGGTGCTTGACTTAAGTACACTGAAGTAGGGAGTATATTTCCCAACTTTGGTATTCTTGTTACTTAGCATCTACTCAATACTGGGCTTGCAGCTTTGCTGCTATCAAATTAAAAATATTTACTGCAGCAAGTTTGTCAAATAGCAATATGCTTTGTATTTTAATTTTCAATAGCGATTGATATCAACTCCAAGTAACTAAGCAAATGAGAGTTTGAAAAGTTGTTTTACTTCTCAATTTCCACTGATATCGTATATTTTTTAAAGTTGAACATTTTTATTACATTTTATCTGGGCTATCGGAGAAGTTATTTTAATACAAATGATCTCAAATGTCTTGTTGTAGGAGAATTATCTACTTGGCCAACTATATCTAAAGTTTATCACCAAAATGGGGTGGTTTAGTACTCCTTCAAACTCTTCGAAGCAGCTCGATTAGAGATCTACAGCGACTTTACGAGCTGTTGTAAAATCAGATTGGAAGGATGAGAAACTGTGATTTGACCTAAAACTTTCTCGTTATTCGCTACTAAGTTCACTTACAATGTGCGAGTAATTAAATTGATTGGAAAACACATTCAGAATTCCACGTGGTGTAGAACGGATACTGAGTATTTTAGTAATATGTATAATTATCTTGCATTTTAGAAGAAGAAAAAAGACTTTAGACGAGGAGAAGGAAATTGAAAAAGGATTTTTAGGAATCAGAACTTTAATTACTGTTCTCTCGCTTGCCGACTAAGATGGTGAACTTATTGAAATAATTTCTTCTTCTCTTATTTTGAAAGTATAATATCAGAGAATAAGATTACACGAACCAAAAAACTAAGAAATGAAATAATTTTTGAAATTCATTTGAGAACAACCTAATTAAGAAATAATTGAAAAATTTTTAAGTTGTTCTAAATAATTGTTTGTTCCTCTACATCTCGAAGCATGCCATACTACTTATTATCTGAAGGGTTTGAATGGTTGAAAATCAATCAACGAGTGAACTAGGTCAATACGAAATTTCACTTCAATAATTACTCGTTCGTTTATGACAAGTGGAAGGGCTAAAACTTTGTTTACGTAAAATTTCACGCTTTAGCTCTTAGAGGTAATGTAAGGGCATTTATTTTTAATTGGAAACGGTAAAGTGAATTGAATTTAGAGGATTTTTAAAAATTTTATTGTATTACACTTGAAAAATTCTGCTTTCATAAATTTCTTTTAAATTACCTGAAAACTTTCATTATTTTCATTTCTATCTACTTTCTAAATATATTCATTAGTAATTATATTCATATGTCTCTAAAGCCAATTTATATTGAAACTTATATAGCTCCTTGTGAAAATCAGCATTATTCCAAATCATGGAACAGTCAAGATTTCAGGATGCACATTTTCTGCTCTCTTTTATATAAAATCAATCGTGTTCTGAATTTCTCTCGATAGCGTTCAAGGGAGAAAAAACACTTCGAATAAGCGATCAGGAAATAAAAAGTCAAACTCTCCTTACATCGCCGATTTTTTTCTTTGGAGTTGGAATATAGAGGCAAAGAAGGCAGGGAAAAAGATTTTTCCTCTATACTTTCCTTTGAGTGACCAGCGCAAAATGTCGAGAAAAAATTCTGGATTTCATCTTCAAAAGAAAGCCTTACGAAGCTGTTTGCGTTCGGAAAATATTCACTGCATCTACAAACGATGACGAGGGAACTTCCTTGGAGGAAGGATGAAATAAAAAAAGGCCTCATAATGGCGCAAAAGTTCTCAAATATAATCAAGCATCTCAAAAAAAAAATATATATATATATATATAGTATACTTTGCACTCACGAAAAATCGTAGAGATTTTCTCTATATCCTAACTTCAAATATATAGTTCGGAGATTTTGTGTGATATTGTTATCAATAATACATATTGTAGTAATCAATTTGATAGAGTTGAACAGTCTCCTTTCTTTCGAGATCTCTTATTTTTTCAATGAAGACATCAAAAGCATTATATTGGCATTTAATTAAGAATTTAGGTTTCCGCTACTTTCTTCGATAATCTGCTGAAGGAAAAAAGCACGAAAAGAAGTTCACCATTGATTGCGTCGGCTTTTTATTCTTCTTCTTCGTCTTTATCTCCTTTTATCATTTTCTTCATCCTTATGCGCACTTCCGTTACGTTAGGGGCAGATTTTCTTCTTTTTCCCTTCTTTTCGACTCTCGTCTCTTTTCACTTCAACATCGAACTTTGACTTTACCGACAAAGGGAGGCAAATATTTTCCTGACGGAAAGAGCCGAAACTTCCTCAGACTTTCAAGTAAAATCATGTCTCTCTGATTTCTCTCTATTTTTCCTCTTTTTAAAATTATTATTCAAGCTTTTTTTTCTCTTTCTATCATGCATGCTTTGCTTCCTCAGCAGATGGAGTTACGTAATTAACAAAACTTCTTAACGAAGCCGCTGAGCTTGCGTCAGTTTATTTATTGTTCTTCCTTCGTTCGCGTAGCAGTTTTACAAAGAATGTCTTAATTCATGGATGGGTCGTGGCTTCGTCTTTTGCATAAAATATCTCTTGCATAATCATTTATACTTTGCATGAAAGATTCAAGCTGTGGCTTGCGTGGCGCCTAGTTAATTAATTAAATAAGGGTCTTTTCATGAATGTGAGTTTTGAATTAGTTCCTGATAACACGATTATAACTAGTTTCAACTGGTAATGTATACTTTTTGCGAA
Organism: Synergus japonicus; assembly: GCA_900474275.1. Lineage (NCBI taxonomy): Eukaryota > Metazoa > Arthropoda > Insecta > Hymenoptera > Cynipidae > Synergus > Synergus japonicus. Next base: position 80,635 of record UCOH01007568.1, read on the forward strand.
AAGAGAAGCTAATGGAAATAATATTAGCATAGCTTTTAACAAAATTTGTTTTAGTCCTTTATAAAATGATTCAAGACACTTCAACGTTGTTATGAATTTTAAGGAATTATCATTTACATTTGCAAATTGATACATTTCAGTTTATTCCGCAAATTTTATTCGTTTAAAAAATGATTTTTATCGCGCTCTTTCTGTCTTTAGTCCTGTTATAAAAATTGATGTGCAATATGCCACAAAGTATGGTTCGATGTGTTGACCCTTTTATTGTTGGCTTTTGATTGGCCAGCAGTAAACTGACTGCATGTGACGCTAGGTACCCTCGTTTATAGACAATCTCATATTTAATATACCTAAAGGCAATTTGACAGATTAAGCGACAGGCTATACTAAAATAAAAGAGAAAGTAAAAGTAGTAACACGAACGTATTTCTTTAAATTATCCTTTTAGATATTTTGTTCAAATACAATGGATTTATAATATTTTTTAATACTGATAATTTAAAAATACTTTTTTCGGACATATTGGAAATAATAGATATCTCCAATGCATGATGAGACTTCAAAAACAGGAAAATTGTGATGTTTTCCACGAATTCTTTCGGATGAGTCATAATCTGCCATTATAAGGAAGATGGGTTTGCACATCAAACTAAAGATTAATTCTACTGATATTATATATGATACCGTAGAATTGGGCCATCCTTAAGTCTCTTCAGGATTAATATAGCTTCGTGATGGAACAATGCCTTTGTATCTCGTGGACGAACTACTGAACACTCAGCCCAAAAGGCGAGGAAAAGTTTAATACGACCAACTCAGACCATCTACATTATTCAGTCCAGCATAATTTAGCGAACAATTGAATAATTCAGTATTTAATGAATAATTCACTGTTTTGATTTATGATATACTTTGTGGTTTGATGGACGATAGAAACCTTATTCGGGCTTCATAAAGAACCAGGAAGTCTCACTAAAACTTCTTTTAAGAACTTTGTATTGTAGCTAACTGTATTCAAGAACAAACCCCTAAGAATCTATTGTCTTCAGAGTGACTTATTATAATTTCACGATAATTATAAACTAATCTATATCGAGACTTTTATAGTACTTAAGTGTACATTATACACCCGCAAAAGTTATTTAATCAAGTCAGTGAGATGAAAAGATATATTTAATCGTCAACTATTGTGCAAATAAAGTTGAAATTCAAGCCACTCACTTTTTTGGTAAATAATATGCTTGTTGATGAAACTGATACACTATTCTGGAGAAGAAAGTTTCCTGAAAGATGTTCTTATGCCATTGAAATTTCAATAGCAGTACTTGGACTGATTCTTAATTCGAAATTAATTATTCAGTGAAGTTAAAACAAGTAATTCGAGTTGGAAGTATCAGAGTTCCACACTTTCTCTCTCATTTCTCTTTTTATATACCCGTTGATTTTGCTCTGGGTTATTTATTTCCAGAGCAGCCAAATTCGCCAGTATTATGGAGCAAAATTGCAGGTTTTTTAATCATTTTTTGTTTGGAAATCACTGATGAGCTTTTCTCTTCGCTTAATATAAAAAATAAGAAAGTTCTGATTCGCTCCTGAACTTAATTTTTATGTTTTGGAGGAGGAAAGTATTTTGATATTTTTTAACCATTTACTCTATGAGTAAATGTTAGTCTATCATTATTTTATAAATATTCATATACTGAATACTAATATTGTTTTATTGAATTGTATATAAAATTTTCAAAATAGTGTCAACAATCAAATGATAGTAATTTGATAATATGGAGATAATTATTATTAAGTATTAGAAAATTGTATGAATTGGAAGATGCAAAGTGTTTAATAGAGAATGATGTAAATGGTATTATTGTCCTCTCCACCATTAGAATTGCATTCCGGTCCATCGAATATGCTGTGTTACGCGTACGTGACTGTTCATTTGATGGCCATAGCTTCAATCTCGCATTAAAATTCCGCCAGACCAACTCTAGCACACCTTCAATATCAATGCTCTCTACGAGGCATGTTTCAACCCCTCGAGAATCCCAAAGCTATTAGGTGGCCTTGCAGTCATTGAGCACGTATACCGTTAATAATTAATTCCTACCTACTCATTAAAATTCCATTTAGCCAACTTGATACACAGCATGACAAAAGAATAATATATTTCTTGACAAGGGGAGACAGGAAACGATGTCAATATCTGGTGCTTCTTTTCTCCAGATTTCCCAAATATCACATAATTTTGGTAAACTTCATAGATTCACACCTTCTGTATTTGATTTAAATTTTAATAATCATTCTTGAGGGTCAAGAAGAGTGGTCCACTTGGCGCTTAAGTACTACAGTATAATTTTGCAGCTACATAAACAAGGTTTAAGATGATTTACCTACGCGGTTTGCCAGGCTTGCCACCAACGGAGCTCCTCGCTTGGTTTGTGGACGCGCAACATTGCATTGTAGTAACCTAGTGCATCACAACCGCGATAGTCAGTTAATTTTCCTGGCGTAAACGCAAATTTATGGCGAATTTAACTTCAGACTGAAGAACTCTTAAAACGTCAACTCGAGAGGAAACACCTGTGTCATCTTTTAATTTCGGTTTCTAAATAAGAGTTTTGTATTAAAGAGTGAGATGATTTTGAAAGCTCTGTCCATATATAGCCTAACAGCTTCAAGTGCCAAAATAACTGAGCTTATATTCTAAAAAAGCCGTTTCTTGGTATCTATGTAAGTGCCAAGAGAGAGCGACTATATAGATTTTGTGACAAGCTTTTACAGGTCTGACGTTTCCTCCTAAAAGCTCAAACTTCCTGTTGAGATTCTTCAAGATCCTGGAGAACCTTTTGAGCACACTGAACACCAACCAGAGTAGTCCTTTGTGACATATTATCTTCTTTACATTTCAGAATCCTTTTAGTAAAACTGATCTTACAGTCTTTTACAACATGCTACAACTTTTATATGTGCATGCTTTCCGTTAGGATCTAGATTTATCGTTTTATATAAAAATATCGTCATCCAATATTTCATATCAGTAACATTTTAACATAATTTATACACTTACGTTTCTTTATCAAAAAGACTTGTGGATATGGACCGTTTTCATCCACTTTCTGATTAAAGTTACTTTGGGATTCCCTTGTGAATTTAATTTTTGAAATTGTTCGAGGCACACAATAGAAGACCTAAATCAGACCTTTAGAGTTCACGAGTTTGAATGAAAGTTGCGCTTCAAGCTTCGATTCGTCTCAGTATCGAGGACAGATCCCCAACATGGTTGGACAATGCCGGGGTGAATCGTTAGCATGGTATATGAGAGACTTCGTGACCCATTTACTACTGGGTGAAATGTCCCCTTTTCATTGAGACGCACTCTTAAGATGAACATTGAAGGAGTGGGTAAGTGAATGAGAGAAATAGAAAGAAACAGAAAAGGAAATGTAGAACGAAGAAGCAAATCGAGAATTTATCCGGTGAACCTTGATGCGAGCCCCTAAGGTCCGTATTTCCGCTCGGAGTGCACCGAGCTCAGAGTTTCAATTATTTTTCCTCTAACGGTATACCGCGCGCGCTCGAGAGTAAAGGAAAAGAAAGAGTAGAAGATTGTTCAGGAGTAGAGCTGACAAAAGTATGGAACACATAAAATGGAGAGGGTACAATACGTCACGTGTCGGTTGTGTATTAAGAAAATGCCAGAGCGTGCGACACATGAATCGAATTGGCTCTTCGTTTCATTTCGCAGAGAAACTTGAAACCGTGCTGAGATAGAGTTACAATGAATTTATCTTTCCCGAGGAAATTAGAAAAGGCATCCAAAGGAGAGGACGACCCCTTTCGTTATCTGTTTCCTTCTTTTTATGTTTCGACCCATCTTTTCCTTGCTCTAGTGTCTCTCTTATATCTCGTTTATGTGACCTACTCCCAAACAATATATGCCTTGGCGGTGTAGAGGAGAAAATAATGATGGAAGGAGAGCGAAAAGTTGCAATTTTGTATTTACTGTGATTATTGAGACTGCCATTAAGTATCAAATAAGTGTCATCAGTTTTTAATGCACTTTACGGCTTACTATTATAACAGGAAAAAAATCTGCTGATCGGTTCATTTATACTTTCAGGGGAGATGATGATATAATTATGTTTTTGTGCTAATGTAGGTATACTTAAAATCACATAATGTTCCATTGTAAGTAGCTTCACGCACTTAAAATTGAAGATATATTACACATCATGGACCCATCTTAGGCTTTAATGGTTGCACCATAAATGAGTAATAGGCATAATTTGTAAAGACTATCTGCAACATAAAAATGCTGGCTAATAAAAGATGAAATACTCACGCCTATTAAATAATAAAAAGCATGGATAAATTAAAATCGCTCAAATTTCCGTGTTTAAGAACAAGGAACATTATGGAATGATTTACGTAATATATTAAGTGAAAATGTGCACTCGGAGAAAGTGAAAAGTCTTACTTTATAAAAATAATTTTGAAATATTCATAAGCCTAAAGTCACAAACGCAACTGATTCAAAATATAGCTCACGAATTTAGATTCCTTTTACTCTCAAAAGGAATATATCTTACATCCTCAATTTAGAAGATCAAAGAGCGAAGTGTCATGGCTTAAAGCGAGAGCCGACGAAGAGTGACTTATGTTAATGAATAGCAAGCTTAAGAAGAGCTCTTCAGTTCCGTAATGGCTATGAATCACGCTTCGTGTAAAGTTCCTAAGTTTCCTCCGTGGTGTCTAGCTTCCTAGCTCTTATTGCTAAAGACTCGGACCTGCTCCTGTTCGGGACATGTTCCAGTACTTATACATATAACACTCACAAAGGTGAAAATATCTCAGTTCCCAATCTTTGCATCATTTCAAAATTAATATAAGTTTCACGATTAGATTGTTTTTTCTTGAATGGAAAGATAGATCATTTGATAAATATGGGAATATTAATTACAAGAGGGTCATAAGCTGGTCCAGGAAGCTATTCCACTCCCGGATGTTATCGATGGGTCTTAATTGCAGATTCGCAATTAACTGAGGCGTTTAATTGACGATGCCATAGCGATCGCAAGTACGTGATCAACATAAGCATTGACCTCCTCTTGTCCTCTTCTCTGTCTGAGAAGCAACGCAGGTGCCTTGGTACATCCGTTGAGGATAAATGCACTAGGGCAAATAAGACATCAAGAACGTGACGTCCGCGATATTCATGGTTGAGGAGGGAATGCCCTTTGCGAACCGAGCACGTCGACTCAACAATGCATGGGACGTTTCTATCTTGAGTACGTTCTCCACGATCTAGCCACTATGGCTTCCAACCCCCTTCCAATACACCGCAACCTCGTACCATTGCCATCTACACTCGTTGATGTCTTCCCAAAGCCCCGTTCACCCCACTCCAGTTTCCACCCATTTACCCCCAATCTCGCATATTTGATACTACTGCTTTGCATTTCGGAAGTCTTCATTGTTACACTGCACCCGTCTTATTGACTTGAGACATTACACTGAGAGCGCTCTTATACACATCGCAGAGCATTCAACTGACAGATTCAAAAAGGACTGAAGGGATAAATGACGGCTTAAGGATCCAATTGTGAGCATTCAGTAGTTGGTACAATGTTGCTGTTTTGTCAGTTGTTTGGTGTCAGTCAGATGTTCATCCAAAACATTTTCAGTATGGTTTTGCTCAAGATATTAAAGTTGAAGACTATTACAGCCAAAAAATAAATATTTTCAATAAAACATGATTTGAAAGTCACATTTCAATCACAGTATAAAAAAGTAAATCGTGCTCTATTATTTTAATCCGCAACGGTGTTTAAATATCCAAAACAATTGACATCGAGCATGGATTAAAGCGTTGCAGCTTAAAATAAATCCCGTACGATATTCCGTAACATGTTCAATAATATTTTTCACAGTACCCCAGTACTTTATTGTTCAACACTCAATTTATATGCATGTAGATTTTATCTTGCATTCCGACATTTAAAACAAATTTCTTTTTATAAAATGACGTCATATTTTTAGTATTGTGACGTTTCATTTAATTATTGTCACTTTGCTTTCTAGTTTTCCATAATGTAGCAAAACTATATAGGTATAGTGTATATTCGTATTAACAAGCATTCTCGTTTCTCGTGCACCACTATGGCGTTGGTTTAAACGAACCTTCCTCCGCTATATGCATGACCACGATCCTCATTAACTCCTCTCAACTGTGTGCAACAGTGAGCAACTCTGCGACAGTGTTTTTTTGTGTGGTCTTTTTCCCTTCATTCATTCACCTACCATCTATCGTGTAGCCTTTGCGCTGGTTTCGGTTATGTTGACCAACTAATTTTCCCTTTCAGATCCACGTTTAAATTCGCTGTCAAAGAGATCATACAATATGATCATGAAATATATTCCTCATTCAGTTTTTTGAGAATAAACATAAAATATTGTCATCCTGTTATCTTCAAAGTATAAACTTTTCAAATCTAAAATCCTAGAATAGTGTCAAAAGATGATACCGTTAACTCTAGTGTACTAGTTTGATATAAGATATTGAATGTCAAGAGGAAGATTCCTGGAGTGCCGACAGATTTAAAGGTAGTTGATATGAATCGCGTTTCGTGATTATTATTTAAACGGAGGGGTGATGGGGTCCTTGGACCGGAACGCAGAAATAGGGGTGTCTCGAGGTTGTAAGTCGCGAGAGAACACTGTCGAGAGTTTGCACTTCTCGACACGGCGTGTAAGTTAAGATACGTCAGAAGGTTTTCACCATTCGACGGATCCGTATTGATCGATCGTCGGTTTTCACCGGACGACGACGCAATTGTAACGGCACGATCGTTGGTTTTCACCAATCGACTCGGCGTGTCCGTGATAGTACGGTCGACGGTGGGGCACCGTACGACTCGACGTACTTTCGATACAACACGACCCGCACACACACAAAAGAGAGTTAATCGCAATACTTAATCAAGAAATTCCGAGAAACACAACTGGTTAATAAGTTCCACTTTACTTAGCCTGTCCTATGATGATGCCTGTTGATGATCTTCTTCGGGCTGGTGGTCCACGATTCCAAAAGGTTAGAAG